>JAJTUV010003234.1:0-279036 GCA_021653895.1 Mastomys natalensis
TATTCGCATATTATTGATTAAAGTATTGAGATATCACAACATTCCAGTAATTGTTAGTGTCCATTGTAAACTTATATGGATTTACAATAGTACAGGTGACTAAAACACACTTCTGGGTCTTTCTGTTGAAACATCAAGAGGATTAGCTAAGGAGAAAAGATGCAAACAAATATGTATGAGACTAGCCCATGAGCTGGCAGCCTCCAGGAGAAGAGCAAAGGAAGCAAGAAAGTAGCAGCATTTTCTCTCTGATTACTGTCATGATGTGAGTTGGACTTTTTTGATATGCCTTCTTCCCATGGTACACTGAATCGTCTCAAATTATGAGTATTAAAAAATGTCCTCCTTTAATAGGTCAATGCCAGCTAATAAGTCACAGTCATTAAAAAAACAAAAAAATTCTTTACTTTGTCAACAAGGTATAAGAACTCTTACAGTAAATCTTCATGGTGTCCTTTTGTGAATCATGAGATTATCAGATAAATATGAAGCAGGGAGAAACGTTCAAATGCCAGGGTCATGTACATTTGAATTAAATAAGTAGTCCCAGAAAAGGAAACTTTACTAAACTAAGTGTAAGTTAAAGGAATGAGAGTAGTATTTAAATCTTAGCAAGTTTTTAATTTTAAATTATCTAATCATATTTTTATGTTTGTATTTCAATCTGTCTTCTTTAGGACAAATAAAGGGAAAAAACAAAAATGGATTGATTTTTAATTATTTACAATAGATTTATTTGTCAAAAGATTTATAATATAATTTTTCTCCATAATAAGCAAAAGCATCAGTAAAATAAAATGAAAGATCTCTTCACATTTGAATTCAGCACTTAGGTCAAAGTTTGCCTAAAGATTGGTGGTGAAAAATACTCAGTTTAGTTGCATATTTTGTATAAACTTAATATTGACTTATTGACTTAAATCTCTTCCAGCATACTTATACACAATCATTTCCATGAATAATGCTAATTCTTGATTATCCTAATAGTATTCAATTTCAGTCATCAGTTTCTTGTGTTTCTTAGTTTCTTATATTTATTACAATTCTTTCTTGACATTACACATTGTTGATGATTTAAATGAAATATCTTACAAAACATTCTAAATTATACTTAGTATATGAGATTAATCTTATACAAAGAAAATAAATACCAAATGATAGATGTTGTACCATAATAAATCTGTGTCCAAAATTATTTGTATAAGTTGCATTAAAGGATAAATATGCTCACTTGTATCTTTTTTCGCTTGCAACCAGGATATAATTTATGTAATATTTGAATGAAAGATATACTTTATCTCTTTAATGATATACACACATAATTGATGTAAATATATAATAAATGTTCATTACTGACATTCCTCTTGAGAGTCTAGTAGTTGCCTATAGGATCAAGTATACCATATAATGGATAGTAAGTTACTCTGGGTCCCCAAATTAGAAAATATAACAAATATTCATGTCCCATTATTTAGATGAATTCAAATCAAGATGATGAAATCTCAACAAAATAATGAGTAATCTAAAGTCTCATGACTGAAAAATAAATACTTATATTTGATTCGTGGTTGTCTATAAGTGCAACAAAATCTGGCAAAAGTTATAACCACAATAATCTTGGCAATTATTGCTTAAACTGTCAGTATAGGTTTACTTTTATGACATATGAGTATGTTTGTACAATACATAGTTGTATAAGGCATTTTAGGAGTATCTTCTTGTGATTGTTTTCATTTAACTGATTCATTTTGGATTTTATAATTTCAGCTTTCTTATTTGTATAAAAGAAAATGTTGCTGAGGACAGATAATATCTAGTAATATTCTATTCAATTGGAAAATCCTTTCTAAATGTAACTGTGGAAGACTTATAGTGTCGCATGATCACATAGAGGTATATTACAGGCTAATAAATTGAGCAATACATTAACCTTACAGTATTAGCTGAATTATAACTCTTTGCTTTGTGCTCTATAAAACAATTCTATAGGAAATATAGTGTCTGATAGCAAACAAGAAAGGAAAGTATGTTTATAAATATTAGAGAGCAAATTAATGATTATTTGTAATGTTAGTCTTCTTTATTGTACCCTCCAATTTTTGTTTTCCCCATTCACTTAGATTGTGAAAGTGAAAGTAATATACCTTCATGATACTATACATTTAGAACACATGTTTTACTTTCTTAAAAAAATGTTCTGCATTAATAATAAGACTTACCAACAGATGTTACACAGTTAATTGCAACAGCATAAGTATTAAAGTTAATTGAAGCAAAGAAAGAAGAGTATCAAGGTGAAGCAGTCTCCACATAAGGTTCATATTTTGTGGGCAGTCATCCTAACAACACAGCTAAAGAGAATAAAATTTGATATGTCAGATTTAATGATACTGAAAGTGGAGAACTCATATTAAGATGCAAGCCAGGTACATAGTCTGAGAGGGTTTATGAGGCCTACATTTTATTACCCACATTCTCCTACAGGATCGGATGTTATATATTACAGTGTAATCTCAGTGTTCAAGGCAAGGTTGTGACACTTTTATAAAAGCCTTGTGATGCAAACGGATTTAATCTTCATGAGGTAAGTTTCTATAAATGTCACTTTCCTGCTTTTGAAGATTATGTAAAACATAACTTTCTAATATTTAGTGAAACCTAAAATACAATCACATATCTAGCTTTTGTGTATGAATTTAGCTTTCTCTTTTGTATATCACAATTTTGTTTCAAAAGTACAAATGCAGTACAGTATGAGCCCTTTAACCAAAAAGTTAAGAAATTAATATGAACTTCCATACAATTTTCAGTTGGCTTTTGGCTGTCTTTGTTAGAATACCTCAGTTCTACATTATTTAAGATACAAATCAAGATATATTTACAAGACTTATATCTTTGTTTTAAGTATATCAGAACCTCTATTATCTTTAAATCATCTTAACACTTTGGTATAATTAAAACCAAGTATATGATTGCAAGTATATCACTCATTTAGGTAATTGAACATTTTAGAATCTTTTTTCTTAGTTTTGTTTTAATTGCCAATGCACTACTGTTTAAAAAGACAGAGAAATGTTAGGGTTTTTTTTTTTTTTTCTCTCCATAAACAGTGGAAACATGACTGGAGAGATAGCTCAGTGATTAAAAGCACTGGTTGTTTTTGTTTGTTTGTTTGTTTGTTTGTTTGTTTTAAGTCCTGAGTTCAATTCCAAGCAACCTCATGGTGGTTCAAAACCATCTGAAATGGGATCCAATGTCCTTTTCTGGTATGTCAGTGACAACATACTCATATACATAAAATAAAATAGGATAAATAGATATTGGAAAAACAATGGGAAGGTGAAAATTAATGGATAGATTTCCTCAGTGTCTATTGTTATGTTCCCTCTTTTGTCTCTAATTTTCATGATCTGAATTTTCTTTCTACACTTTTTAGTTGATTTCTATAAAAATTTGTCAATCTTATTGATCATGACAAAGAACAAACCCTAGTCCCTGAGAGCACTGGGTGGTCCGACCAGCTGACATTGCTCTTCCTATGGGGTATGCAAGGAGGGATCCATGGCTCCAGATACATATGCTGTAGAGGATGGTCTTGCCTGACATCAGTGGGAGGAGATTCACTTGGTCCTGTGGGAGTTTGATGCCCAATCATAGGGGGATGCTGGAGCAGTGGGGCTGGAGAGGGTGGATGGGTGGGTGTACTGGCTGTTTTTTTTTTTTTTTTTTTTTTTTTTTTTTTGTGTCAACATGACACAAGCTGGAGTTATCACACAGAAAGGTGCTTCAGTTGAAGAAATGTTTCCCTGAGATCCAACTGTAAGGCATTTTCTCAATTAGTGATGAAGGGGAATGATGTGTGATGCCATTCTTAGACTGATAGTCCTGGTTCTATAAGAAAGCAAGCTATGAAACCAGGGGAAGCAAGCGAGTAAGTACCATCCCTCTATGGCCTCTGCATCAGCTCCTGCTTCCTACTCTGTTTGAATTTCAGTCCTGACTTCCTTTGTTGATGAACAGCAATGTGGAAATGTAAGTTAAATAAATCCCTTCCTCCCCAACTTGCTTCTTGGTCATGATGTTTATGCAGGAATAAAAACCCTGATTAAGACAGTGGGTAAGCACACTCAAAGAGTCAAAGGGGAGAGGGGAGGGCAGATGTGGGGTGAGGGGTTTGTAAAAGAGTAACCAGGATGTGGGATATCATTTGAAATGTAAACAAGTGGAATGATTAATAAAAAAACAAAACAACAAAACCAAAAACAAAACAACAAACAACAAAAACCCAAAGAACAAACTTTTTATTTCATTGATTTTTATTATTTTTATTTTTTGTTTCTAATTTATTGATTATAGCCCTGAGTTAGATTATTTAAGGCTGAATCTTCTTTTAGATACTATTTCTTCATTATTTTTCTTGATCTTTTAAATGTGTTGTTATTAGTAAGAGATCTCTACAATTTTCTGTTTTATTTATCTTTTTACTGAAGGCATGCAATGCAAACCACCTTTGTTGGGTCCCATAAGTTTACGTATGCTGTGTTTTCATTTTCAATCAATTCTAGAGAGTCCTTAATTTTTCTCTCAATTTCTGTCTTGACCTGTTTTTCATTTAGTAGTGAGTCATTCAGTTTCCTTTAGTTTGTAAGTTTTCTATTGTTGCTGATATCCATCTTTAATCAGTGATCGTCAGAAAGGATGCATGTCATTATTTCATTTTTCTTTTAGCTATTTGTCTAAGTATGTGGTCAATTTTTGAGAAAGCCCCATGCGCTGCTAAGAAGAATGTATATTCTTTTGTGTTTAGATAAATTGTTCTACAAAAAAAATCTGTTAGGTTCATTTAGCTTATGATATTAGTTATTCATCAATCAGTTAAACACCTATAAGTTTAATCATTGTTTGTTTAGTTTATGTTCAACTGACCTGTCTATTAGCAAGAGTGAGGTATTTAAGTTTCCTATTATCAGTATGTCTTCATTAGGGTTTTCCTGTTGTAAAGAGACACCATGAACAAAGCAACTCTTATGAGGATACCACTTATTTGGGGTTGGCTTACAGTTTAGAGGTTCAGTCCATTATTATCAAAATGGGAGCAGGGCAGGGTCCAGGCAGACATGATGCAGGAGGAGCTGACGGGCTGGGAGAGCTACATCTTCATCTGAAGACTGCTAGGAGAACACAGGCTTCCAGGCAACTAGGACAAGGGTCTTAAAGCCTGTGGGGAATCTTGTGGACGGGGCCTGCAGCCCCAGGGCTCCCGCCTGGTGGCAGAGTCGAAGTCCAGATGATGAGGTGGTCTGGGGTCGGAGCGTTTCCCACTGCAGCACTGTGGTTCTCACATGGTTGTTGCAGAAGATGAAATGGTTTGGAGTCACAGATGTTAAAAGTAGGCTGGATAGTTTGAGCTCCTTTGTCGAAGATCAAGTGACCATAGGTATTGGGGTTCATTTCTGGGTCTTCTATTCTATTCCATTGATCCTCCTGACTGTCTCTGTTCCAATACCATGCCATTTTTATCACTATTGCTTTGAAGTACAGCTTGAAATCGGGGATGGAGATTCCCCCAGAAGTTCTTTTAATGTTGAGTGTAGTTTTCGCTATCCTGGGTTTTTTGTTATTCCAAATGAATTTTAAGATTGCTCTTTCTCATGAAATTCTTAGGCAAATGGATGGAGCTAGAAAATATCATCCTGAGTTAGATGACCCAATCACAAAAGAACACACATGGTATGCACTCACTGATAAGCGGATATTAGCCCAAAGCACACAATACCTAAGACGCAACGCATAAACCTCATGAAACTCAAGAAGAAGGAGGAAGACCAAAGTGAGGGTGCTTTTGTCCTTTTTAGAATGAGTATCAAAAGATTCAACCAGAGCTCCCAGGATCTAAACCTCCATCCTGAGAACAGACAGGGGCAAGTTGTCCTCTGAGAGGCTCTAACCAGCAGCTGACTCAGACAGATACAGACATCCAGAGCCAAACAGTGGATGGAGCTTGAGGACTCTTATAGAAGAATAGGTGGAAGGATTGTGGGCCTAAGGAGATAGGAACTGCACAGGAAGATCAACAGAGTAAACCAACCTGAACCCTTGGAGCTCTCAGAGACTGAATCACCAACCATGGAGCATAACTAGTCTACACAGATCTAGCTCCATGGGCTGGACCTAGGCCTCCCTGGACATATGTTGCAAATGTGCAGCTTGGTTTTCATGTAGGTCTCAAACATCTGGAGTTGGGGCTATCCCAAAACATGCAGCCTGTATATGGGGTCTTCTAGCTGGGTGCCTCATCTGGCCTCAATAAGAGAGGAAGCACCTAGCCTCTCAGAGACTTAAAGTGGCAGGGTGGGGATACAGGAGGAGGGGGTACTCAGAAAATAAGAGATGGGGAAGGATTCTGGGAGGGGGTGACTGGGACAGGTTATAAAGTAAATAACCAAAAAAAAAAAAAAACCAATAAAATTAAAAAAGAAAAGGAAAAAAAAAGTAGGCTGGAGAAAACATGTGGACTGAGCCTCCATGAAGTAGTTTTATTGACGGAAAGATGAATCTGGTGTGCTCCCCCCCCAACATGCCAGGAGAAGCTCCCTTATATTTGGGAGTGTCAAGGGAGGAGCTAGGGAGGAGAAAATTTAATTACCTATGTCCCCTGGCCTCATTAATATGCAAATCTCAAGGCAAAGTGCTCTTGGCCATGCCCCTTACCTGTGACCCGCGCAATCGTCTCGCCAGCAAGAACGCACACGGGCACACAGGATCCTTCTGCAGCAGCTTTATTACCATGAAATGAGGAAAGACTCTGAGCCCCAGGGGTCTGGCGCTTATATACACCCCAGAGCGGCGTGTCCATACCTGATTGGCTGCTAGCTCATTACCCTAGATGACGCTGCCCCGGGCTGGGCCGTGACTTGGCGCGCATTTTACCTCAGCGCATGTGCACATAGCTTGATTACGAGGCAGGGGCACACGAGGTCAGCACCATCTTGTAATGGCGAAAGCTGCATTCGTGCCCTTACCACTCGCACATGCGCAGCTCACTTGTTTACCAGTAACAGACACAGGATGTCAGCGCCATCTTGCAATGGCGAATGCTGCAATTGTGCCTTCGGCCCTCTACACTTACCCGTGTCTTAAGTAACTTAAGTTTACAGGTGAAATGGAGAGGGCTCCGGGTTCTGGGGGTATGGCCACTCACCTGCAATCTCAGGGTTCCAGGCCAATGGCAACCCTTCCATGGTCCAACAAAAGCGCACTCCCAAAATGACACATTTCATCTAACAAGAACCTACTCCAACAAGGCTATACCTCCTAATAATACCATTCCCTGGGCCAAGTATATTTAAACCACCACATAGTGTGTGAGGCTCAAAATGTAATTTAAGCTGCAGTAGTGTTTATTTTAGAAACTTGATTTCTCTTGTGTTTGAGGCATAAATTTCAGAAATTGAAATGTCTTCTAAATTGATTTTTTTCCTCTGATGGATATGCACTATGCATCTGTATTTCTTCTGATAGGAAAGTTTTGACTTGAAGACTATTTTGTCAGATAATATAAAGGCTATTCTAGCTTGCTTCTTAAGTCCATTTGCTTGGAAACTATTTTTGCATCCTTTTACCCTGGGGTAAAATATCCTTTGATGTTAAGGTGTGTTTCTTGGATGCAACAGATGGATTGATCCTGCTTTCTCAAATAATCTACTACTTTTTCTCTTTTTTTAACATGGAAATTTAGCCAATTGAAATTGACAGTTATCAACAAGTAGTGTTAATTGATTCCTGTTCTGTTGTTGGAGCTATATGAGATCTCTCCCCTTTGATGTGCTGGCCTGGTATTAGGGTCATCTGAAAGTTTATATGAAAACCTAATGCAGTTGAATTTCATTAAATGTATACATATATGAAAATGATCTAAATAAAATCACAAAGCAATCATGGAGATGGAGACCCAACTGGATGTCTCTCACCAAATGAAGATTTCAATACTAGAATTGGTTACATCTAATTGAATTTTTGGTTAAATGGAAAACAATGGAAACTTCCAAGCAACCCAGGCTATTGCCAAGGTTATCACATGTTCTCCATAAAGTGATGGTAAAGCCCTATTGCTGAAGAAAATGCATATATAACGTACTGAATACAAAGAAGTCAAACTGATGCCTGTCTATAGCCTTCTCTTCTAATAATTATTGTGCAATGTAATGAAAAGCACTCTCCAGTATACCAAAAAGAAAAGCAAACACCAACCCAACTACAAAATCTTCAACCTACAATGGTGATACAATAGTGGTACAAAGCTTTCAGGCATAACCAACCAATATCTGATTTGATTTAAGGCCCACCATGAGATGGAACCCATACCCAATGCAAACTCACAAATACTGTGAGAGCATGCATAGGACTTTCATGGGTCTGCACCAGATGGGGATTCCTAGAGTTTAAAGTAGTAGAAACATACTCATATCTCTAAACTCAAAGCTATCTCCAATTGATAACTACTTGCAAATGAAAAAATTAATTTTCTCCTGGCAAGTCTGACCATGGGACCATACCACTCCAAGGGTAGACCCTTTACCCAAAAGTAGGTGGTCAACACAAAACAAATTCAATGGTATCTTGTTCTTTGAGCCATAATGTTGAGTCAGTACATACCTTTTTTAAGCTTTTTTTTTTTTAACAGATTCTTTGCATACACATTATGGCTTCCTTTTTATAGTTTTTACACGATTTCTGTAAGTGCAAATATTTCTATATCAGCATCCATATGTATTTCTTGTGCTTTTTCTTTGACTCATCTTCTTCTATTGTTTGTTTTATGCTATTATGATTCATTTGGTATTGCTTTATCTTATTACATCTTATTTTATTATTATTCTTTAGATGCCTGTTTATTTTCAAAGGAGAGACAGAAAAGGCATAGCTCCAGATGAGAAGGAAGATGGGAAGGGACTGGGAGTAGTAGTGGTGGAGCTAATCAGAACATACTATATGAAATAAAACAATTCTCAATAAACAAAAAAAAAATGAATGAAAAACTCCATCAATTTTATTTGTATTTTATGCCTACATTGAATTCAAGAAAGTTATGATTAATGGTGATTTAGCATATTTCTTGTTGCTATTTCGAAAGTCATGGAGCAGAACACATGACAGCAGAAAAAACACTTTCTATGTGCAAAATAGTTAAACAAATTAAGTACAATAACTAAAAGTATATTGCTTTTTTAGATCAATATTGAATATATCAATAAAAAATCAAGAAACTGATTTTCTTTAAGAGATTTATTGTAGCACATTAAATCATTCTGATTAATGATGGAATAGTTAACCAAACCTTAATGAAGATTGTGTCTATTTATAGTTTTATAGTATGAAAAACAATGGTAAATTAGTCCTTGATATATTGTGACAGTTAATTTCTATTGCCAATTTGAATATATCTGGAAAAAGATAAAATCAGTCTCTGGGCTTTAAAGTTTTGATCATATGAAAACTTAAACAGGCTATACATTTGTTTGTCAGTGTTCTCTAAATAAACTGATATGATAGGATAAAATATTCCTAATCTAGTGGTGAGTTTAGAAGATAACTGGAGAGTTGATTTTCAGACATTGTTGGAAATTTGAAGAAGATGGTTCCAATATATGGGAAGGAATGCTACAACAATAGAATGGATGAACTTCCCAATGAGAGTGAGTGCATGCAGGCAGGCAAAAAGTAAAGTTTCCTTTCCCACATCAGTTTATCTAGTCTTCTACCAGAAAATTCTGCCTACTTTTACAACTAATGTTCTCATATCCCATATCTGATAGAGAAAAATCACACAGATGAAATGCTAATTGTTTGTGTTTTAGCTGGTTCTGGATGTATTCAAGTTGGTAACAGAAATTAGCTATCACAATACATCAAGGACTAATTTACCATTGTTTTACATACTATAAAAATATAAATAGATACAATCTCATTAAGATTTGGTTAACTATTCTGTCATTAATCAGAACTATTTAATGTACTACCATAAAATTGTTAGAGAAAAAAGAGGCCTCCAGGGCTTATTAGACACAGGCTTTTTTTCTTTTCCTTTAAGAGATAATCCAGTGGGCCAGGTTAATAACCTGACCAAGGAAACACCTCCTCACAGCAAGATAAAATATGGGATGAATAATTAGCCATTTAATATAATAATTCACTTTTTTTCCTATCATTTCTGTTTCCCTAGAACAGTTACTTTCATCTTTGTAAGTCTGTCCATTTTTCTGAATGAGTCAGAAAATTGTAAATTTACCTTTTCTGCTTTCTAGATTTTTCTAAGCATACTTTTCCTACCACTTTGAATTTTCTTTTAAAAAGCTTCCTTCTCTACCATGTAGCACCTTACTCAGCATGTGGCTGGCATCTGTGCCAATCTAACTCAATTAGCATGGAACTCATTCCCATTTCTTCTTCATTCTTCACTTTGTGTAGCTACTGAAATTCAACATGAATTTTTACTATGAAACTATAATGATATTGTCCTTGAGTGTCCACTTGTGTAAATTCTTATATTGTTTGACAGGTGAGTCTAAGAACCCTAAAGAGGGAGTCCCAATGTCTCTATTATTAAGACAAAGGGGAAAATTACAGAATAGGATTCTTTTTAATCCTAAAAAACATAATAGAAAAATAAAAATAAGGCAGTCAGAAAATAAAAGATTAGACAGTTTTATATGAATTAAATAATGACCTAGTAAATATTAAAGCACATTTGCTTATAAATTTATTTTATTAGTTACAATTCTTCCATTTAGTAAGAAATGCCATCATGTTGAACCACAACCATATTTTATATATTTAACAAATATTCTCCAAAATTGTCTGACTTTAAAGTTTGATGAAATTTATACTTAATGAAAGGTAAAGTTTTAATTAAGAGATTAAGAAAAAAATTACTAAATAACATTTATTGAGACAGAAGATAAGTAAGACAGAATGACTTTTTAATAGTAAATTAGATATTTCTACTGTTCATATTAATCAGCGTGAAAAAGAAAGGATCATATTTTGAAAAAATTTAAAGCAATTATGTCAAAAAAAATCCAAGGTGGGAGATAAAGTAAAAATTAATGTTCAATTATTGCCTTTTTAACTACTTTAAATTTATAGTTACTGAGGACAGGTACTATAATATGAGGTTTATGAAATGTGGCAGCATAGTAGAGTCTATGACTCAACACTTTAGTAAAAAGTAATTTGAATATTTTGATGCTTCATATCTGTTAAACCTAATAACTTGCTTCATAGTGTCTGAAAGTGAGTGAGGTCATTATAGGTAACTATTTGCTCATTCTAAGAACTTGTAAATGAATGTAAAAAAATAAATTGATATTAAAAGAAGTACATTGAAAGGTCAAAGTCTAGAAATTACATATTTCTAAGTTTAACTGCTTGACTTAGAAAATCATAATTAATTTTTCAAATCTTAAGAAACTATGAACTTTTCAGAAAACATTTATATATTAATTTTTTTTTTAGTGAGCTATGTGCAAAAGTTTATCATTAAGGTGAATGTGGTCTTCTCAGTAAATCAAAACAGTAAAAACATACATCCCTTTTATAATGAATGGTGTTAGTCATATGATATCATTGACATATAATTAACTAGACCAACTCACATGGGTTTCTTAGTGTGATCAAAGGCTTTGAAAAATTTTCTGAGCTATATATAAGTCCTGCCATATCAACAAGCTAAAATCTAAAACAAATACTAACTAATCATTGTAGTTGAACTGTTCTACAGCTTACTGGATTTTCAGTATCATCAGACAATGTCCCCAAACTATTAAGTCCAAATACATTTGAAAAGAAAGTTATATATTCTCAGCATAGTTCAGCTTAGCATAATTACATATTATTTTGTTTATAGAATAAATCTTGTGGCCTGTTGCCAACAGCAAATAAATGAGCTGCCTTCATTCTTTAAACAAAATGCTTTTGGTTGTTCAAGTTGACAGAAAGAAAAGATGTTTGAAAAGAATTGCTATTGAGAAAAATGCCTTCATAAGACTGGACTGTAGGCAAGCCTTTAGGGCATTTTATTAATTAGTGATTGATGTGGAAGACATATCCCATGATGAGTGATGCCACACTTGAGTAGGTGTTCTTGAGGTATGTAAAAAAGCAGGTAAGGAAATTATAAGAGGAAATAAATAAGCACCACTCCTCTACGGCCTTTCCATCAGTATTTGCTCCCAGGTTTCTACCTTAAGTTCTTGCCTTGAATTCCTTTAGATATAAACTGTGAGTGTGGAAGCATAATATGAAATAAGTCCTTTCCTTCTCGAGCTGCTTTTGGTCAGTCAGTGTTTCATCACAGCAATAGAAACCTTAACTAAGACAATAGTCCTGACTCCATAGCCAGAGCTCTGTTCAGAGGCCTTTAAAACAAGAGCAGACTATGTATAACAAACCTTTAAATAGAAATATTACAAATAGCACAGGCTTGCTACCTGCCCCAATACATACTTTTATGAAAAGACTAATATTTTAAACATGAAAAAAATCTCAAATTAAGATTATATAGGTACTATACTCAAGTATGTTTTATGTTTTTATGCTCTGCCTATCACTATTTTTATATTTAAAATTCTAACACAGACTTTCTCATTTAAAATTTTTATAGGTGGCTGGGACTTTTCTAAGGATATTTTCTTTTTCAGTCTCTGTGCTATAGCCTGAATATTTATGTACATTCAAAGTTTGTATGCTAAAATTCTAATAATAGTAATAGGTGTTGAAAAATTTGGGTCTTTGCAAGTTGGTTACCTCTTGAGGATAGAAGAGACCTCTAATTAGAACTCAGGCTTTATGAAAACAAAAATCCTACAAAGCTAGCTAATGTCATTTTTCTTAAAAGAAGGTGAAATGGATATCTATAAGAAATCTATTCCTTATTAGGCAGCTGATTTACTTGTACTTTAGTCTTTGGATTTCTAGTCTGTAATTCATGAGAAAGTAAAACAAAAACAGTTCCCAAGAAGTAACAGTGCTTATTGTAACTAATACTGGAAAAGATAGCATGGCTTTAGAACTGTGTTATGTGTAATGGGCAGAGTTCTTCAAGTGCTCATTGTAGAAACTCTACCTACATTAACATGAACAGACTTTAAATGCCATTGTCTTGAAGTTACAGAAGAAAATCATAGCTATGGGTAATGTTTACAGTGTCATACAGAACATCTCTATGGTAGTCAGAGTGATTAAAAATTGGTGGTTGTAAACCATCCTGTAGCAGTCTTTTATGGAAATGAGAAACATGCTTTTTGGTCAAAGAAAAAGAGACTTTTCTTACTTGACTGAGGTTACAGCAATATAATTTTTTCTGGAAGATGTACTTCATGAGCAATGAAATTGGATTTGGATGAAGAAACATTTATGTATCAAATATGTGGTTTGGTTTCTCTTGATTGCTCTGAGTAAAGTATGAGAGAAGAGAAATTATTTAAATGTAAATGGTCATTCAAGTGGAAACAGAATATAAATATGTAAAAACTTTTCCATCTATTCACAAAAAATGTGTTCAGATGAGAACACATATATGTGAACAAATGCCTATGTGATAAGCAGATTAATCTGTCATTAAATAGAACATGTAAAGTAATGGTAGAATGATTTTAGAGGTAATTTAGAATATTATTAACACTATCACTTCTATCATGTGTCCAGACACTTTTATAAACATAAGGTAAATTCAGAGCCCCTTAAAGCAATGTCTCTAAGAGCTGTGTAGGTGAGATGATCTATGAAACCATAGACAATTTAAGCCAGTAGCATTTGAATCAAGTCTGGGGGAACTATGAGGGTGCAACTCACGGTAACATCATGGGTAAGGTAGCTGCCCAAAGTTACGTCAATGATAAAATGAGTGAACTCTATGGTAGTGGTAATATTTCCCTAGGTTATCTGGAATGTAGTGGTCTGCCTTTATCTCCAGTCCAGAAATTAGAAGCATAATGTCAGTTTCTGCTGCTTGATTATGTCCTTATTGGGGACTACTACTTGTGGGACTGCATAAGGGTATCCTGGTTCTTGGCTGGGCATAGGCCTAGAACCCCGAGACTCCAATGGAGAAATGGCAGGAGTTTGGCCACTTCCCCAGAACTCAGGGTCCTAACAAGCAGTCCAATCTCCATAGACCTACATTGTTCAGTCACGTAGGCCATTACAGCCCCTCCCAAAGTGCACAGGTAGAGGGTGTGACTACAGGCCTCAGGCCCTAGAAATTTACATACTAATGAAGGTCAGAGGGAGGAACCAATTAAGCATTCCTCCCCAGAACCTCCCCCTTTCTCCCTCCCTACTTAACTCAGGTCTGCCCTGAGTTTGGGGGGGTACATCCAGATCCATCCACCATCTGCCATGACAATAAACCCTTTTGGAACCAAGGATTCCTCGAGTCATTGGGGCCTGCTGAGCCTTCCGCCACCGAAGCCTCCAGCCACTGGAACCTGGGACCTTCCTCCAGTACGAGAGACAGGCTGCCTGGAAGCCTCCAGGCAGCCTCCACGTCACAGGTCCCGGGCTGCTGCCGCGTGGGCCTGGGGCCTGCTGCTGAGGCCCCCCAGTTTTTTCCCACAACTACTCATTTATTCTTTCCTATTATTTTACTCTTCAATGTGTTTAGTCTATATCTCTTCTACTTTTGCATTTTGGAAACATGTAACATACTTAATATCATAAACTTATGAATTGGGGGATAATTTGCTTCATGATGTAACATATCTTCAGTATTCATATATGTCTATGCAAGATAAGATTTAAGATTTCACAGTTGAAGCTGGGACAAGTCAAAATTTGGGACACTAGTGGAATTACAGAAAGACAATTTATATTTGAGAAATACATATCTTTTGGTGGACCAAAGAGAGTATACTGCTGTCTGGATTTGCATTTACCCCAAGTTCATATTGTGAAATTATAATACTCAAATTAATTTTAGAAGTAGAGGCTTTGTAAGATGATTGGTTCATGAAGGCTGACCTCTCATAATTAAAACTAGTTAATTGCTTACAAAAATAGCCCTAAAAGCTGTCAACATTTTGCCAATAAGAACACAATGAATGTTTTCTGTGTATAAGAACGTTTATGTGTATAAGCTCTTACAAGACATGAAATCTTCTAGCACATCATTGACTTCCTAGACTTAAACACGTGAGAAGGAAATTGTTATATCTTCTGGAGCGCCAAGTGTATATTTATCATGTTCTTTTGTCCCCTTAAATATTCTGTGAAATTTATTTTATTTTATTCTTTTAAAATTCCTTCATTATTTTGACAATGGGTTGCTTCAGTGATGAACATCTCTCTAATACTATGAATATTTACAGAGTTTGAAATTTATCAGTGTTAATAATTTTCCTTGTATGGAGTAGTAAAATTAGAAAATTATTTATATTTGTATAATTATGTGAAAATTAAGTAAAAGGATAAATGAGAGGAATTTGAGATATTATGGGCAATGATTAAAATTAATTGCTAATCTTCATTTTTTGCTTAAGCTTACATTAGTTTCTATTTTTCTATGTTACCCTAGTCATATCAATTTCTCATCTTACTCTTTTCCCTGTGCTTGAGTTACTGCAGTGAGTTATTTCAGTGTAGAGTATCCTATCAATGGCAGTAGTTATGGTATAGTTATATAAGTTCTAAAATATGGAAGACTTTCAATATAATGATTGGATTAAGAAACACTGATTCAGAGTTTCTTATAATTTATTGGTTATACTTTCTTATTATGTATAGCATCTTTCTTTAAGAAGGTTATCCAAATCATCCTTCATTAACTCACATTGTCAGTGTGTGTGTGTATGTGTGTGTGTGTGTGTTTATATGTGTATGTATGTATGTTTGTATGTATGTATGACAGGAACCATTTTGCAGGCTAGGGTCTAATGATAGATTTCCTTGTCTGCTAACACATAAAATGATAAAAAAAGAGATACTGTTGAAGCTCAAGGCAAAGGGCTTAATGTTCTGTTAATCTTGGAGGAAGGAACTAGGAGGCCTCCATATCAAAAATAGATATCTAATATCTGTCAGCCATTGTCTCAACTAGCTTGTGACTTTGTTTCCCATGTCACTGTAAAGTATAATAAGCCTATGAGAATTAAATTCGAGGCTGCTGCATTATTGACTGGACAGTCCTTCCAATTTCTAACCTTTATTTCTGAGTCTTCTGTCTCTCCTATTAGTCATCCTCACTGCCCTCTCAAAAGACTGATTATATATATTTGCAGGGCACACCTTTATGCTTCAATAGCCAATATGACGCAACTCTTCACCTACTCAGATGAGATGTGGAGTTGATTACCAACCATCATTTGCAAATGAACTAGCCTTTTCTGCTTTGAAAAAAAACTGCCACAACAGGAATTGAGTTCTCATATTCAGAATAAACATTCTGAGACCTTTGATTTTTAACTTTTTTTTTTTTTTTTGTACCAGGACAATCCTTTATTGGAAGCAGAGAGCAGCACGGCACAATGACCAACAACAGATGGAGACAACCTGCACAGCATCCTCCATGATACAGGCTTTCTACTAGCAAAAATTAACTGGAAAATGGGCTCCTCGGGGCAGCTTCCCATCCCTGAAGATGACTGTGGTCACTAGAGAAACAGACTCTCAAGGGTGTCTTATTCTTTTTTTATAAAGAACATTCTGTTTAGATTTTTTGAAGTCTTCATTTGTTACTTTCATTCTGCACTCCCGCAAGGCCATCAAGCCAGCTTCTGTACAGATTGCCTTGATATCAGCCCCAGAGAGGTCACCCTTTGCCATGATCAAGTCATCCAAGGTTACATCATCAGCCAGTGTCATCCTGCTTGTGTGAATCTCGAAGATACATTTTTTGGTCTTTTCATCAGGCAGAGGGAACTCAATCTTTCTGTCTATGTGGCCTAGTCTGATAAGTGCTGGATCCAAAGTTTCTATTTGGTTTGTGGCCATGATAACTTTTACATCTCCCCTTGAATCAAATCCATCCAACTGGTTCAACAGTTCCAACATTGTTTGCTGAATTTCTCTCTCACCTCTAGAGTTTGAATCATATCTTTTGGTCCCAATGGCATCAATTTCATCAATGAATACAATGGATGGTGCACGTTCTTCAGCAACCCAGAAGAGTTCCCGAATGAGCTTGGGCCTATCACCTAGGTACTTCTGTGTAAGTTCTGAGCCAACCACTCGCAAGAAAGTGGCTGAAGTTTGGTTCGCTACTGCTTTGGCCAATAGAGTTTTACCTGTTCCTGGAGGACCATAGATAATGACCCCCTTAGAGGGCTTTATCCCCATTTCTTCGTAATACTCAGGATGTGTAAGGGGAAGCTCCACAGACTCCTTAATTTCCTGGATTTGGTTGTCCAGTCCCCCAATACCTTCATAGGTTTCCTGGGGACTTATCTACCTTCATCACTGTGACCAGAAGATCCATGTCATCCATTAGCACACCAATCACAGCATCCACCTTGTGGATGAGCAGGACTCAACAGCCTGGTTCCAGCAGATCCTTGTCTACAAATGATAGGATGCTGACGTAGTGTTCTGAGCCCATAGATGTGGACACAATGGCGTGCTTATCATCAATGATCTCTTCCAAGGTTCCTACAGACATGGAGGTCCCCCTGAGATCATCCACTTTTGATCTTTCCTCCTCTTGCTTTTCTTCTAATGGTTTCATCTGTTCCCTGATTTCTAATAAATTCCTCCTCCATGAGAAGATAGTCTTTTATTCTCTCTAACGTCAGTAATTTCAGGTGGCACTGGGTGTGAGGTGTTACTAGAGCAGTTTGCTGGCAGCATCTGATCCCTTAGTTTTCTTCTTTTTCCCCACTCTAGTTGGTACAGGAGGTTCATATTTCTTTTTTCTTTTTTTTTTTTAATTTTTATTTTTAATTTTTTTTCAGCAAATCAAAAAAAAATTAAAAAGTATTCAAACAGAATAAGAAGAAAAGAAACAAACAAGCAAAATACCAAGGGTCAGATATACTTATACAAGAATTCTATAGTGCCTTTAAACAAGCAATACTTTTTGAGTTATGTTTTAAAAAATTCAGAACCACAATAAGCTCCTTCACAAAGCAAATAATATTGAAATAGTGAAATCAAGTGTAAACCCAACAAAAATATATAAATTATAGTCCAGTATCACTCATGACTATACATACAAAAATTCTCAATGAAGTAGTTGCAAACTGAATACAAGAGATATAAAAAAATAATATTCCATGAATAACTGAATAACTGTTTTTTTTTTTTTTTTCTAGAAGACCATACTCCATATACAGGCTGCATGTTTTGAGATAGCCCCCACTCCAGATGTTTGAGACCTACATGAAAACCAAGCTGCACATTTACAACATATGTGCAGGGGAGAACTAGGTCCAGCCCATGGAGGTAGATCTGTGTAGACTAGGTATGCTCCACGGTTGGTGATTCAGTCTCTGAGAGCTCCAAGGGTTCAGGTTCGTTTACTCTGTTGATCTTCCTGTGCAGTTCCTATCTCCTTAGGGCCCGCAATCCTTCCACCTATTCTTCTATAAGAGTCCTCAAGCTCCTTCCACTGTTTGGCTCTGGATGTCTGTATCTGTCTGAGTCAGCCGCTGGTTAGAGCCTCTGAGAGGACAGCTTGCCCCTGTCTGTCCTCAGGCTGGAGGTTTAGATTCTAGGAGCTCTGGTTGAATCTTTTGATACTCGTTCTAAAAAGGACAAAAGCACCCTCACTTTGGTCTTCCTCCTTCTTCTTGAGTTTCATGAGGTTTATAGGTTGCATCTTGCTATTATAAATAAGGCTGCTATGAACATAGTGGAGCATGTGTCCTTGTTATATGTTGGAGCATCTTCTGGGTATATACCCAGAAGTGGTATATCTGGTACCTCAGATAATGCTATGTGCAATTTTCTGAGGAAACGCCGACTGATTTCCAGGGTGGTTGTACCAGCTTACAAAACCACCAGCAATGGAGGAGTGTTTCTCTTTCTCCACATCCTCACCAGCAGCTGCTATCACCTGAGTTTGCTGTCTCCTTAGACATCTGCCAGAGCCTGACATATACAGAGGGAGATGCTCACAGCTAACCATTGAACTGATCATGGGGTCCCCAATGTAGGAGTTAGAGAGAAGACTGAAGGATCAGAAGCGGAAGGGGTCTGCGGCCCCAAGGGAGAGAGCAACAATACCAACCAACCAGAGCTCCCAGGGCCTAAACCACCAGCCTGGGAGCATATAGGAAGGGCCTCATGACTCCAGCTGTATATGTAGCGGAGGAAGGCCTTGTTGGGCATAGATTGAAGAGGAAATCCTTGGTCCTGTGAAGAGCCTGGATGACCTGTGTATAGAAATCCCCATTACATATCCCAGCAAAGATGAGAAGAAATTAGATAAGTAAGATGCCGCCTTACACAGAATCAAATATGAAAACAGTTTTTTTTTTCCAAATAAGCTTTATTTAATAAGAACAATTGGGAGAAGGGAGAAAGGGAACTATTCAGCCATTTAGGGCTGTTTGTAGAAAAGTTGGGCAGGATGAAAGGACTTAAATAGGTTAGCGGAGAGCAGGTCAGCAAAGCAGATCCAGGCAGCAGCAGGAGCTAGTAGCTAGTCGTGAGCCGGGGCCACCTGGGAGATGGTGGTGAACTGGAACAATTCACCAAGCAGCATATTGCTGTAGACGGTCACATCAGCAGCTCTGGGGTGATGCGCCTCCGAGTACCTCTGCGTTGGGCTTCACTGCCTGCCAGCTCCAGCAGCCTGCGGGTGAGGAACTCCAGGATTGCTGCCAAGAAGATGGGCACTGTTTCACTCAGCCTCCGGGCATGGCCACCATCCCTCAGATGTTGTTCCACCAGGCTCACGGCAAAGATCAGCTGGGCTCTGGAGGTGCGGGAAGCGTCGGTGGCGAGATGAGGACCCTCGAAGACTGTTCTCCGAAGTCCTGGGCATGCTGGCTTCAGAATGAGATGTCACAGGAAGACTTGGCTCTACTTGGCTGCTCTCTATTGATCTGCTTGCTGTCTGCTGACCTGCTGGGCCGTGGGCCTCAAGTACAAGTCCAACGCCCAACCGTTTGTACCAGGCTTCGTATCCTAGCAACCCCTTATTGGTTCGCGCCCACTCCCATGGGCTCCCACTGCTGACCTACATGTTCCAAGCCAGAGTTCTTTAGAAGGTGTCTTCATCGCTTTGTGATGCTCAAGGAGACTTCAGGACATCTAGTGTCAGCCATTTTGTGCTACCTCATAATTCTTTATGATGTCCACTGTCAGCCTGCTTTAACTTACTCAGATAACGACTTCAGCACTATGTTGTCAGTACAGAAGCTTGTCCATAAGGATGTCTATTCCTTATACATGCTCAAGAACATTTTGGCTTGAGAAATAGGAAGAATGTTCTAATTTGATTTCTTTTATGGTTCAAGGTGGGCAAAGGGGATGCTCTTTTTCTTTTCTTTTCATTTCTGCCACCTCTTCTCCAATCCTGATCCATTTCATTTCTATCTCTCAGAAAACAATGGCTTCTGAAGATAACAATAAAACATAACAAAATAATATAATATAAGATAAAACAGAACCCTTCATATTGATTTGGACAAGGCAAACCAACAGAAGAAAAGAAACACAAAGGAAGGCACAAGAATCAGAGACCTACCTCCTAGTTTATAAACACAGGAGTTCCATAGAGATACATAACTAACAGCTATAGTATATACACAGAGAAGCTTCTGAAGACCTGTGTTGACCTTGGCTTCAGGTTTTATGATTTCATAGGAGCTTTAGTTGGTTGATTTATTGGGTCTTTGTTCTCCTGGGATCCTCCATCTCTTCTGGCTCTGATACTCTCTTTTTTTCCTCTTCTGTGAGGTTCCATGAGCTCTAAGGGTAAGAACTTAATGGAGACATCCATTTAGACCTGTATGTTCCAAGATCTTCACCTCTGAGTAATATCTGGTTGTGGGTCTATGAATTTGTTCACATCTGCTGCAGGAAGAATCTTCTTTGGTAATGGCTGAATGAAGCAGTGATCTGTGAGTATAGCAGAATATAGTTAGGAGACTTTTTTAAAGACTCCTTTTTAAGGATCAATAATAGTTCTACCTGAGGTCTCTTAACTAGCTAGTCTCTGGAGTTTGATTATCCAGTCAGTATCAGGTATGGGTTCTATGGTGGTTTGAATCAATATGACTCCCTTAGACTCATAGGGAGTACCACTATTATGATGTTTGGTCCTTCTGGAGTCGTCATGGCCTTGCTGGAGGAAGTGTGTCACTGGGACTGAGCATTGGGGTTTCGAATGTTCAAGCTAGGTCAAGTGGCTCTCTCTCCTCCTCCTGCCTACTGATCTAGATATGTAACTATCAACTATATTTCCAGCACCATGTCTCCCTGCCTGCTGCCAAGCTAACCACCATGATAATGGAATAAGCCTCTGAACCATTTGTCACCAAAAATTAAATGTTTTTATTGTAAGATATGCAGTGCTCATAGTGTCTCTTCACAGAAATAAAACACTGAGACAGAACTTGGTACCAGGAACAGGAGTATTGCTGTAATAGGCCTGAGCATGATTCTGTTTGAAGAAATTGGGAACATTTGGGGGACTTTCTATAGAAAAGCAGTTGAATGCTTTAAGCAGGGCTTAATTGGTCATGCTAGTAGAATTTTGAAAGACAGTTGTGCTGGCTGAGAGTTATTTGAACTGTGAGGGCCTAGCTTAATTTCACAGGAGAAGAATATTAGTATGTAGCCCAGATATGGTTCTTTTTTTTTTTTCTTTCTTTCTTTTTTTTTTCCTTTTTTAATTTTATTTTTTTTTGCTTATTCACTTTATAACCCCTCCCAGTCACCCCTCCCACAATCCTTCCCCATCTCTTGTTTTCAGAGTACCCCCTCCTCCTGTATCCCCCACCCTGCCACTTTAAGTCTCTGAGAGGCTAGGTGCTTCCTCTCCATTGAGGCCAGATGAGGCACCCAGCTAGAAGACCATACTCCATATATAGGCTGCATGTTTTGGGATAGCCCCCACTCCAGATGTTTGAGACCTGCATGAAAACCAAGCTGCACATTTACAACATATGTGCAGGGAGGCCTAGGTCCAGCCCATGGAGCTAGATCTGTGTAGACTAGGTATGCTCCACGGTTGGTGATTCAGTCTCTGAGAGCTCCAAGGGTTCAGGTTCGTTTACTCTGTTGATCTTCCTGTGCAGTTCCTATCTCCTTAGGGCCCACAATCCTTCCCCTATTCTTCTATAAGAGTCCTCAAGCTCCATCCACTGTTTGGCTCTGGATGTCTGTATCTGTCTGAGTCAGCTGCTGGTTAGAGCCTCTGAGAGGACAGCTTGCCCCTGTCTGTTCTCAGGCTGGAGGTTTAGATTCTTTTTCTTGTCCTTGTCATCCTGCTCGTCACCCCCACGATGATGGCTACCACTCTGACTTTGACTCATCTTCCTTCAGTTGTCCAAGTCACCGATTTTTAATTTCTGTTTTACTGTTATATCCAGTAACTAAGGAAAAATCCAAGAATAAGCTGCTGAATAATAAACCAAAAAGGTACATCGTCAACACCTCCATCCAACAGTCATTTAACTCCTAGACTAACAGATCCTTAAGAAACTAACTCAATTTATTTTTTGTATCATTCTATACATATAATGATAGTGGAGGATCTCACATCCATTCTGATTAAGTTAGGGAAATTGAGAGTATAATAACCCAAACTTAGCCACTCGAGGGTAGTAAAGTCAGGGATCTTGGAAGAGAATCTACAACCTCCATTTTTACTCAACTAGCATAATCCCTGTCTACATTCTAAATATTTATCCTTATGCCTACATGTGAGTTTTGCTCTCAACCATCATCAAGGAAATTTAATCATGGATTTAATAATTGAAGGAGCTATGTTTTTTTTAAATAACATAATTTTACATTGTATTGTCAAAAGAAAAAATATATATAACTCACTAGTATATCAGAAATGTATGAGTTAAAACTAAACATCTTTAAAAAAAAAAAAAACCTCAGTGATAGATGGTGACTCTATTATATAACACAAAATAATCAATGTAAGACAATATAAATAAATTGCTATTAAATGTTATGGGAAAAACAAACTATTTTTAATAGCTGTGACTAAATTAGTCTCTAATAAGTTAAGGTAAAATCTGTTCTTTAATATTTGATACAAACAAGTTTGTCTCCTGTTATAAGGATTTTTATTAAATGGTGAGTCTATTTTCAAAATAAGCATTAATACAGTATAGTCATGATTATCTTTTCCCCCACAGATTTGCTTCTTTATGTATCAAAATGTACTTAATAATTTGTTTAAAAGCACAGTATACTGATTATATCCTTGTTTGTAATTCCTTAGCTGTCTATCAGTAAAACAAATATTAATTTTCCTTTAGATAAACCATTACCAGTGACTCCATTGATAGATTGTATGAGCCCCTACCATATTTTCCTTAGTATTGAATGTTAATAAAAATAATTTGTGCATGAGAGTTCATGCATGAATACATATGTACAGATATATGAGGGTGATATATATATATATATATATATATATATATATATATATATATATATACACATGTGGGTAGAAGCCAGAAGTTAGAGAGAAGGGAATATAATTTAAGAGAAGTACTTGGCTGGGGTTAAAATCTTAGGCCTTTAGGCTAATTTTCTTTCCAATAAATTATTTTAGAAAATATTGTGACAATACCACCTGACTTAGAGTAAGAACACAGTGAACTTAATAGCTCAAAAGACCTATAGATATATTCTAGTTTTACAAATTCTTACTATATTTCAGCAAAGCAATGGTTTTCAAATAGCTTTTATTTTCATCTGTGTGAAATGAATGGCTTACACTTGACCATCCTTCAGATCCTTTATAAGATCTGTCCCCACAATACATAATAATACAATAAACACAGTATCCTCTTATCCCATTTTTCAATTGAACTCCTAGATAATTAGCCCAAAAAGTGTTTTATTTGTAATTATTACAGAAATTTTCATCTTACTACCCATCTAACATTCTCCATTTCCCTTTATTGCTTGCTGATTTTCAAGAACAGCTTTGTCAAAAATAGTTTTGATTTGTCATGTGGTTACAAGTGACAAAATACAAGAACTGTATTGAATTTAACTTTGTATTCTATATCTTAGTAGATAGAAGGAAGTCATAAATACAATGGTTCACCATCCCTGTAACTCCCCTTAAATATAAAATGGATGTCTGATATCCATGACAACATTGATGCAAAGGTGTATTCCCCTGTGGTAGCTACTTCACATAACCTATTTCATACAGTATGCCAAAATCCCTGTACAGATGATACTATTATTGTACCTCTTTTATATTTATAAAAAATAGGTTCATAATGGTTGAAGAGACAGAGTTTAACATAATATTTTAAATTCAGAGCATGATAATGATGAAAAAATACCAACTTAAATTATCATATGCTGAAGTAGTAAACATTATTATGTATCCTAATTTTTAAACAAATTAATAATAGTTTATTTGAATAGTGTAGAAAATTATACATCCAGGTAAGAGTTTCTCAAACTACATCATTCATTCAGTAAGGCACCTGTAAAACATTTATTTCTAAACTAATCTGCACTTGGGTTAGTATTGCTATTATCTGACTGGATTATGACACATTTTTCTTATTCATAATTAATGATATTTAAGTTTTAGATTTGTTAACATATTTTATAATTCCAGATGATAGCACTAACTTCTTAAACTATGATTCCCTAATACTCATTACCTATCACATTTTGGGTAAGTATGAATCATGCCCTTTGAGAAGAAATAAACCATTAGCCAAATTCATTCTATATCTGACACAAGACAGTATTGATTCTTTTCTGCCAGAACCCAGAAAAATCAAAAAAAGAATTTCAGTTTCAGAATTAATGTATGATTTTGAAAAACTGGATTATAATTAAGTTTTCAGAGATACTTTGATGTAGTTCATTCACATTTTATTGTCTATACTTTATAACAAGACAGTACCACAAACACACATGGCATTAAAAAAGTTAAAAAGAGGCTGAAGGAAAGGCCCCACCGTGTGACCCATTTCACTCACAGACACCAAACATCAACACAATTGCTGATGCCAAGATGTGCTTACAGATAGGAGTCTGGTACTGCTGTCCTCTTAGAGACTCTGCCAGCACCTGACTAAGACAGATGCACATACTCACAGTGAACCATTGAAATGATCCCTTGAACCCCAGTGGAAGAAACAGGGAAGGACTAAAGGAGCTGAAGGGGATTACAACCCCATAGGAAGAACAACAATATCAACAAACTGGACAATTCAGAACACACAGGGAAATACCACCAACCAAAGTGTATATATACATGGATAGATCCATGGTTCCTGCTACATACATATAGCAAAGGATGGTCTTATCTGACATCAGTGGGAAGGGGGCCCATAGTGTTCTGGAGGTTCAATATCCCAGCATAAGGGGATGTTAGAGAGGTGAGGCAGAAATGGATGGGTGGGTGGAGGAGGACCCTCATAGAGGCAAGGGGGAAGGCTGGGAGTTTGTAGGTGGGAAATCTGGAAGGAGGATGATATTTCAAATGTAAACAGCTAAAATGTTTAATTTACAAAAGGAATATGTTTTGTGAATGCAGAGATTTCTCAGTAGTTCAAAACATGTGTTACTCTTGCAGAAGACCCAGATTCAGTTCCCAGAAGCTATATGGTAGTTCATAAGCACCAATAACTACAGTTTCAAGAAATATGATCTCCTCTTGCCTTCCTGGGCATCAGGACTATACGTGGTATATATACATACATAAAGGCAAAACACTTGCACACAAAGAAAAATATATCTTTACAAAATAAAATATTTTATGGGTATTACTGTGTATTTCTTGGCCCAATATAGTCTTTCCTTATATACTATATATTTTCTTATTATTGTCAGTCTGTTGTGTAAGGATATGTTGAGTGTGAATTCCTCACCATTCCACACAATAGTCATACCTTTCATATTTTTAGCACCTCAACAACAACAAAAACAACAACAACCACGAATACTTTCTGTTTTTCTTTTCTTTACAATTACATTTTGATGTAAAGAAGTAGGTTATACTTTCTGAGAGTGTATTGGTTCTCACCAAGTACAAAAGTGTAAATTGTACCACCAGGGAAAATAGACTATCCACATGAATTTCATAATGTGAAGGACAAATATATATCTCAATCAACAGTATATGTACAATCATACTAATAGACATTCATGTTATTAGATATAATGATATTTATTAGAAGTTTGTAATGGTTTCTGCTTTGTTTAGAGTATCATTCACATCACATAACACTTCATGTGTGAAATCTGTTCATTTAGTAAGCATATCAAAGCTTGTAAATATTTTCAATCATTTTAGGCAAACAAATTATGTTATGGCAGCAATTCATGAACATTTCAAATCATCCACTAGGAATATCATTATATAAGAGTTATATAAACTTTTAAAAATATTCTGTGAATGTTTTACATAAATATTGAATAATCTTTTTATAAATAATTATGACAAACTCAGTCAACTGTATATTCACTTTAACTACAGTGTATATGAGTTGTAGAGCTCTAAGAAGTTCTAAAGGAAAAATTTTTTTTTAAGTTGCTAAAGAATTTTTTCTTGATCATATTTGATCATTGGGCAATTTAGATCAAATAATTCCCTGAGAGTTGGCATCCTAGCTTAGAATGTACTGTTATGAATCGTATCAGCAATTTATTGTCTTTACTGGGGTTAGAAAATGATGAAGGTGTCATAAGCATTGAAACTAGCATTCTTATAAAACAGTTTGAGAAATAATGCTTTTGATCAGAAACCATAAGCATTTGTTGTCACATCCACATTATTGTAAAGATTTTATGTTGATGAATACGAGCATATCAAATATACAGATAGCTACTATCTAAAACTGTGATTCTATTCAATTAATGTAGTGACAAATTTCAAAATATTCAGAGTTCTCTATTCAACCCCCCTCCCAAATCACAATGGTTATATTCAGTGAGGCCACATGCTCTAGAAATCTCAAGTAAGCATAGAGAAATATTGGTAGTTTGCTTCACAGTGGAAATTGAACACAGGCTAGTAAGTAAAATGATAAGCTTAAAGATTTATAAAAAACATTACCAACATAAGAACAAAGTTATGAATGTTAATTTCTTGAAAATAAGCTGTGCACAATTTATTGTAAACTTTTCCCAATTTATATCATATCCATTTTTAATTCATGTCAGGATGAAATCAAAATAATTACTTTTTCTCTCCTATTTTTCCCTTTCTCTCGCTCTCACACACACATATAATTTAATTTTAAGACAATATAAAAATACGTCTAAAGTAGGTAAACACTTTTAGAGAGAATTTTAACTACTGGGATGATATAAACACAATACAAAATTGAAACTCATATTTACAATGTTTTTTGCCCCAAGCTTTATCTTTTTCTGTCAACAAATATAGTGCTAGGGTAACATATTGAGCAAGAATGTATGCTCTGCCTGGCTTACACAGATGTCATATTTAAACATAAAACAAAAGGACTACTTGTGGCTTCAATCAATGCTTTAGAATTATTAAAACTTTTTTTTTTAAATCTTACTAAAATAATAACAAATAGACTTAGAGATAAGAGAATGTGCCAATTTTTTGAACGTCATTGTGAGTTAAACTGATCCTATAAAAGGAGCATGGGGTCCTTAGTGGAGTAGTTGGAGAAGGAACTGAAGGAGCTGAGGAGGTTTGCAGCCTCACTGAGAGAGTAACAGTGTCATCTGTCCAGACTCTTGGAGCTCCTGGGGACTGGACCACCAACCAAAGTGTATACATGGAGGGACCTATGACTTTGGCCGCATATGTGGCAGAGGATGGCCGTGTTGGACATAAGTGAGTGGAGAGGCCCTTGGGCCTGAGGGGGTTCGAAGTCCCAGTGTAGGGAAATGACAGGGCAGGAAGAAGGGGGTGGTTAAATGGGAAGGAGCAACCTCACAGAGGCAGGGGGAGGGGGAGGGGATAGGGAGTTTCAGAAGGGGAGGCCAAGAAATGAGAAAACATTTGAAATGTAAATAAAGAAACTACCCCCCCCCAAAACAGCAAAAGTATTCAAGACAGGAAAAGACATTGTAAAGATCTCAGAAACAAGTAAAATAGGAATATAAATTGAAAAACAGACATTGATTAAAAATTCAAGACAAATTCAAACAGATTAATATGAATTACTACATTATAAGGCAATTTAAAATATCAATATGGCATGGTTACAGTAGTATTTTCAAATTATGACTTAATTTAAATATGATTAATTTTAAATATAAAGTTCTGTGTCCTTAGTAATATTTCAGGAATTTTAAGAATGGATAACTTAGTCAGAAATATTTGCATTCCCCAAAAAATATCATTGAAGATAAGGAAGTATTTAAATATACATAAAAATCCAAAGTAGAAATATATAAATAATTTTTTATGATCTCTCAATGAAGAAGCTATTAAGTCATTTTTGTCCCTGAGATTCTTAAAGTTAAATATAGCTAAGGAATATACAATACAGAAGTGCTTGTCCTGGGGTTCTAAAAATATATTTTGGAAATACTATTCTGATTTAAATAAAAAAAATTCATTTCAAAGGGAATGAATACATAAATTCCCAAATTATGAGAAATATTTTATATAAATGTAATGTAAATAGATTTACATATATGTTGTACTACCTTAAGTACAAATTCCCACCAAGAAGACACAGTATTTTTCTAGAAACTAAAACTATTATTACTTGATGGACTTCTCGTAGGACTGTATATGCAGAAATAGTGTCATGAGGACTATAAATCAAAATTCAAGAATAAGTGATGGCTAAACATTCTGGGGTAGGGATAAAACTATATAAAACTTGAAAGTGGGGAGAAATTTCATGTTTCATTTTAAGTAGTGACCACCTTTTGGCTATTCTAGCAAGGGTTCAGAGGAGATGAGGATTATTATTTCTTATGTGATAAGTGCCATCATAACTTGGAATAGAATAGGATAAAGCATGCCTAAGTAATTCACAGTTGAGAAAGGCAAACAATTAACAGCTTCCACTGACTGACTCAAAGACATAGACCAACAGCCAAGCAGGAAAAGAGATGTACATATATATTGATAATTATAAAATTTTATCTTCACCTTTAGTCTCTTACATATGTTACACGATTACATTCTTAAGTTTATCTACTTCATAATAGCACTGCACAATTTTACAATGTTTTACATACATAATGTTGACTACTTATATGGTATCTAATTTCAGAGACTTCTTTGAAGTACCAACAGTGTTCACTTGTTTCCATATAAATATTCATGAAAAATATTTGTAAATTTTTAAATAGGTGGACTGTGTGCCAGAGTTCTCCTTATCCAAATACCTCCAAGAGAGTACTGGTCTCCCAGGAGTGCTGACACACCTGAAAACACAGGTAAAATCACCACTTCTGCTCAAATACCTGGCCCAAGAGGGAGCTGCCCTGAACCCTCAGGACACAGGAACATGGGAACATCCTGGGACAAGATATTTTTGGTTTCCTTCTATGCCTGAGACTTACCCTCTGGCACAGCTCTCCATACCCAAATTCCATCCGGAAAGAACAAGTCTCCAAGGAGTACTGACACACTGTATTACAGGAGGAACAAGCCACAGTCAGAGACAGCAAGATCACCTAATACCAAAGATAACAAGATGATGAGAGGCAAGGGCAACAACATAAGCAACAGACACCAAAGCTACTTGCATCATCAGAACCCAGTTCTCCCACGACAGCAAGCCCTGGATACACCAACACACCAGAAAAGAAAGACTCTGATTTAAAAATCACATCTCATGTTGATGATAGAGGACATTAAGAAGGACAAAAATAACTCCCTTAAAGAAATATAGGTGAACACAGGTAAACAGGAAGAAGCCCTTACAGCAGAAACACAAAAATCCCTTAAAGAATTACAGGAAAACACAATGAAAAAGGTGGAGGAATTGAACAGAACCATCCAGGAGCTAAAACCGGAAATAGAAACAATAAAGAAATCACAATGGAAGACAACACTGGAGTTAAAAAATAAATAAAAAAAGCTAGGAAAGAAATTAGGAGAAATAGACACAAGCATCACCAACAGAATACAAGAGATAAAAGAGGTAATCTCAGGTGCAGAAGAAATCACAGAAAACATTGACACAACTGTCAAAGAAAATGCAAAGTGCAAAAAGCTCCTAACCCAGAACATCCAGGAAATCCAAGACACAATGAAAGACCAAACCTAGGGATAATAGGTATAGATAAGAGTGAAGATTCCCAATTTAAAGGGCCAGTAAATATCTTCAAAAAATTATAGAGGAAAATTTCCCTAACCTAAAGAACGTGATGCCCATAAATATACAAGAAGCCTACAGAACACCAAACAGACTAGATCAGAAAAGAAATTCCACCCATCACATAATAATCAAAACATCAAATGCACAAAACAAACAAAAAATACTAAAAGCAGTAAGGGAAAAACGTCAAGTAACATATAAAGGCAGACCTATAAGAATTACACTAGACTTCTCATCAGAGTCTATAAGAGCCAGAAGATCCTGGACTGATATCATACAGACCCTAAGAGAACACAAATGCCAGCCCAGACTACTATACCCAGCAAAACTCTCAATCACTATAGATGGAGAAACCAGGATATATTCCATGACAGAAACAAATTTACAAAATATCTTTCTACAAATCCAGCCCTCGAAAGATAAAAGACAGAAAACTCCAATACAAGGAGGGAAACTACAACCTAGAAAAAGCAAGAAAATAGTCTTCCAACAAACCCAAAAGAAGATAGTTACACAAACATAATTCCAAGTTTAATAACAAAAATAACAGGGAGCAACAATTACTTTTCCTTATAATTTCTCAACTTGAATGGACTCAATTCCCAAATAAAAAGACATAGACTAATGGACTAGATATGTAAACAGGACTCAGCATTTTGCTGTATACAGGAAATGTATACAGTGACAAAGACAGACACTACCTCAGAGTAAAACAATTTTCCAAAGAAATGGTCCCAATAAACAAGCTGGAGTAGCCATGCTAATATAGAGTAAAATTAATTTTTAACCAAAAGTTATCAAAATTGATAAGGAAGGTCACTTCATATTCATCAAAGGAAAAATTTACCAAGAACTCTCAATTCTGAACATCTATGCTCCAAATGCAAAGGCACCCACATTCATAAAAGAAACTTTACTAAAGCACAAAACACACATTGCACCTCACACAATAATACTGGGGAATTTCAACACTCCACTCTCAGCAATGGACAGATCATGGAAACAGAAACTAAATAGAGACACAATGACACTAACAATTTTTGAACCAATTCGATTTAATAGATATCTATAGAACATTTTATACTAAAACAATAGAATATACCTTATTCTCAGCACCTCATGATACCTTCTCCAAACTGACCATTAAATTGGTCACATAACAGGCCAAAACAGATACAAAAAGATTGAAATTATCCCATGCATCCAATCATGGATTAAGGCTGGTCTTCAATAACAACACAAACAACAGAATACCCACATACACATGGAACATGAACAGTGCTCTACTCAAAGATAACTTGGTCAAGGAAGAAATAAGAAATTAAAGACTTTTTAGAATTTAATAAAAATGATGGCATAACATACCCACACTCATGGGACACAGTGAAAGCAGTCCTAAGAGGAAAACTCATAGTTCTGAGTGGCTCCAAAGAAACCAGAGAGATCATACAATAACAGCTTAACAGCACACCTGAAAGCTTTAGAACAAAAAGAAGCAAATACACCCAAGAGTATACATCAGGAAATAACAAAATTCGGGGCTGAAATTAACCAAATAGAAACAAAAAGAACAATACAAAGAATCATCAAAAACAGGAGCTGGTTCATTGACAAAATCAACAAGATAGATAAACCCATAGCCAGACTAAACAAAGGGCACAGAGACAGTATCCAAATTAATAATTAGAACTGAAAAGGGAGACATAACAACAGAAACTGAGAAAATTCAAAAAAAAATCATCTGATCCTACTACAAATGCCTATACTCAACAAAACTGGAAAATCTGGATGAAATGGATAATTTTCTAGGTAGATACCAGGTACCAATGTTAAACCAGGAGCAGATAAACCATCTAAACAGTCCCATAACCCCTGAAGAAATAGCAGCAGTCATTAAAATTCTCCTCACCAAAAAAAAAAAAACAAAAAAAACAAACAAAAAAAAAAGCCCAGGACCAGATGGTTTTAGTGCAGAATTCTATCAGACCTTCAAGGAAGACCTAATACTAATTCTTTTTAAACTATTCCACAAAATAGAAACAGAAGGAACACTACTCAATTCATTCTCTTAAGCCACATTTACACTTATACCTAAACCAAACAAAGACCAAAGAAAGAAGAATTTCAGACCAATTTTCCTTATGAATATTGATGCAAAAACACTCAATAAAATTCTCACAAACTGAATCCACGAACTATCAAAACTATCATCCACCATGATCATGTAGGCTTTATCCCAGGAATGTAGGGATGACCCAATATACAGAAATCCATCAAATGAATCAACTATATAAACAAAATCGAAGAATAAAACCACATGATCATTTCATTAGATACTGAGAAATCATTGGCAAAATTCAACATGCCATTATGATAAAAGTCTTGGATAAATCAGGAATTTAAGGCCCATACCTGAACATAGTAAAAGCAATATACAGGAAACCAGTAGCCAACATCCTACTAAATGGAGAGAAACTTGAAGCAATCCTACTAAAATAAGGAACTGTACGCTCTCTCCTTATCTATTCAATGTAGTACTTGAAGTTCTAGCTAGAGCAATTAGACAACAAAAGGAGATGAATGAAATACAAACTGTAAAGGAAGAGGTCAAAATATCACTATTTGCAGATGATAAGATAGTATATTTAAATGACCCCAAAAATTCCATCAGAGAACTCCTAAACCTGATAAACAACTTCAGCAAAGTAGCTGGATATAAAATTAACTCTAACAAATCAGTAGCCTTCTTTTACTCAAAGGATAAACAGACTAAGGAAGAAATTAGGGAAATGACACCCTTCACAATAGTCACACATAATAAAAAAAACCTTGGTGTGAAATTAACCAAGCAAGTAAAAGATCTGTATGACAAGAACTTCAAGTCTCTGAAGAAAGATATTGAAGATCATCTCAGAAAGTGGAAAGACTTCTCATGCTCATGGATTGTCAGGATGAATATAGTAAAAATGGCTATCTTGCTGAAATACATCTATAGATTCAATGAAATCCTCTTCAAAATTCCAACTCAAGTCTTCATAGAAAAAGAAAGAGCAGTTTGCATATTTATTTGGAATAACAAAAAAAAAAAAAGAAAAAAAGATAGAGTAAAATATTCTCAACAATAAAAGAACCTCTGGGGGAATCACTATACCTGATCTCAAGCTATATTAGTGATAAAAACTGTATGGTATTGGTATAGAGACAGGCAGGAAGATCAATGAAATAGAATTGAAGACCCAGAAATGAACCCACACTCCTATGGTTATTTGATCTTTGACAAAGGAGCTAAAACCATTCATTGGAAGAAACATAGCATTTTCAACAAATGGTGCTGGTCCAACTGGAGGTCAGTATGTAGAAGAATGCCAGTCAATCCATTCTTATCTTTTATACAAAGCAAAGTCAAGGACCTCCACATAAAACTAGATACACTGAAACTAATAGAAGAGAAAGTGGGGAAGAGCCTCAAACACATGGGCACACGGACAATTTCCTGACCAGAACACCACTGGTTTATGCTCTAAGATCAAGAATTGACAATTGGCACATGATAAAATTGCAAAACATAAGTAAGGCCAAAGGACAATGTCAATAAGACAAAATGGTAACCAACCGATGGGAAAAGATCTTTACCAATCCTATATCCATTATAGGGCTAATATCCAATATATACAAAGAACTCAAGAAGTTAGACTCCAGAGAATCAAATAATCCTATTAAGAAATAGGGTACATTGCTAAATAAAGAATTCTCCACTGAGTAATACTAAATGGCCAAGAATCACCTAAGGAAGTGTTCAAGACACTTAGCCGTCAGGGAAATGCAAATCAATACAACCCTGAGATTCTCCCTCATGCCTATCAGAATGGCTAAGACCAAAACTCAGGTGACAGCAGATGCTGATGAGGATGTGGAGAAAGAACAACACTTCTCCATTATTGGTGGGATTGCAAGCTGGTACAACCACTCTGGAAATCAGTCTGGCAGTTCCTCTGAAAACTGTACATAGCTGTTCCATTCCTGAGCATATACCTGAGAGATTCTCCAACATATAACAAGGACACAAAAATGAGGGGGATCTGATGGGGGGGTTGAGAGTGGAAACCAGTAAAGGGGACAACATTGAATAAAAGAAATAACCAATAGAAAGCATATGACAATGTATTATTAGAGATAACTTTATTTTTTCTAGACTAGTAGTATTTGGTTTTATCTATGACTGTCTATTCTCTGGTTCTTGGTTACCAAAACAGTGTCAGGTATGTGTTCCTTTTCGTGGAACAAAGGCCTTAATTCAAATCTGAGATTTGTTCGCTACTCCCACATGTTCCACAGCACCATTGTCCTGGCATATTTTAAGGCAAGACAGACTATAAGTCAATGGTTTTGAGACTGGGTTGGTGTTCATGTTTCTCTATTGGTAGCCTGCAGAGTATATTCTTTACCAAAGAATTTATCAGCATATAGGCATCAATTCTTCTCTATGATCAATGAGTTCTGTGGATATTGTCCTAGGTAGTTTGTGGAAAGCATCCCTTTGTCTTAGTCTTACACTGTTGTTTGGGAAGTTTCATGGAACCCCCTTGGCCAGCAACTCAACTGAGTAAAACCCAGTACCTCTACTGGAAGCCTTCCTTGGCTACAATAGTTGGCCAGTTTAGACTATGTATTCCCCATTTCTAGGATTCCTCATTAGCATCACTAGAATCTAGGATGTTTCTACTGCATTAGTTTCACAAATCCAGTCCAAAATATGATCCCAATTTCAGTGATCTGTTCCCACACACTCTACCTTCATCCCATCTTGCCCAACACCGGATCTCTCCTGCTTTCATCCCTTTCTACCCTCAATTTATCCATAAAAACTATTCTATTTCCAATTCAAAGGTCCATGTGCTCTCTCCTTAGCCCCTTTATCTTTATCTAACTTCTTTGGGTCTATGGATAGTAGCTCGATTATCATTTACTTAATAAATAAATATACACTATAAGTGATTACATATAATATATGTCTTTCTTGGTTTGGGTTACCTCACTGAGGATGATTCTTTCTATTTTTTCTAGCTGTATCCATTTGCTGGCAAGTTTCATGATGTCATTTTGTAACAGCTCAGTAATACTCTCTTGTATAAATGTACCACATATGTTTTTTACCCATTCTTTGGTGGAGAGACATCTAGGTTGTTTCCAGGTTCTGAGTACCATGAATAAAGCCAGAACATAGTTGAGAAAGTGTCCTTATGGTAGGATGGAATGTATTTTGAATATATGTCCAAGAGTGAAAAAGACTGATTCACAGTTTTCTTAGGAACTGACATATTGATTTCCTTGGTGGCTGTACAAGTTTGCACTCCCACAACCAATGGAGGAGTTTTCCCCTTGTTCCATATCCTTGCGACCATAAGCTGACACTTTTGTTATTGATCTTAGCCATTCTGACATGTATAAAATGAAATTACACACAATTTCATGAAAATAATATGAACATAAAATTAGTTGGAGTATTTTAGTATATATTAAGCATAAAATTCTAAATATAAACAAGGCAAATTTTTTTTAAGACTTTTGCTTTTGATTCATATATTTGGCACCGCTAAGGCAATTTCTAGAATAGTGTATTCCTATGCTGAATTCACCTCTATTTTTAGTGTATTTTGTGTCTTTTTAAGATCATAATCTTATCTCCTTTTATTGAGTGAGTCACCTCCATGGGCCATACATATCTCATTGGAATCTGGATAATCATATTCAAGGACTATCACAACCACTAGAGTTCACAGAAGTGCTTCAGTGGGTCCATTTTATCTATACCCAGAAAATGCAATTTCCTTATTGCAATCTGGAAGTTCTCTCCAAGGACTCTTTGTACAGTACAAATAAATAGAAGGACACTGAAATAGAATACAGAAGACTGGTTTCTTCCTTTGCAATCAATAGCTAGGAAATATCACAAGGACACAGATGAATCCAATATATGCCTCTTGAAAGAAATAAATCCTCATTTCACAAATAACATTGCCTCCTGTGACTCAATCTATGCAAAGTTAAGGAGAATGCCTATAGGAGGCTTTTCTTTTCTTGGCTTATTTATTTACAAACCATTAAGAGACTTATGTTTAGGTTATGTGCCAATTTGATCAAGATTTTTAATAAAGGAAATTTAAGGGCTTGAATCTTCTTGCAACACAGGAATGAATCATCTTAGTAAGGGGGAGAAAAAAGAAAACTGGAAAAATTTGTGCATAATTTTCTGGCCTCTAGTTAGAAAGGGTTGTGATTTATTGATACTGATTAATTAGTTACTAAACAACTGTTCTAATAAGAATTGTATTAGTTTTCTCATTTCTGTGAGAGAACACTAGATAGAAACAAAAGGATGGAAGGAAGGTTTATTTTCCTTATTTCAGGAAATATGATAGTTATGTCGTAGCAAAGAAGGAGGGCAGAGTGGCACTTTGGACGTTAAGAATACTTGTTAGACAACAAAGCTTTTAGCAAGACTTGAAGCAGAGCTGGAATGACTCACAAAGAACCTACTCCCTATGGTTGTCTATACCCATGTTCAAAAAGTTTCATAGGCTACAAAACAGTGTGACCATTTGGATAAATTTAATTAAGTGTGTGTGTGTTGTGTGTGTGTGTGTGCTTTTGTGTGCACACTTGCATGTGTGAAGAGGAACTTTCAGATTCAAACCTAAATTGAATAATAATAAAGATAAGATAGGTTTTACTTGTGGTCATTAAAAAATTTAAATCATTTTCCACTAACTCTATGAGTATTATCACAACATTAAATTACATTCACTGAATTTCTAAGAAATAGCTTCCTATCTCACAACAAGGAAATAAAGTCTGTAACATGTTTAACATTTAATTTCCCTTTGTTTGTTTTATCCTTTTCCCAGTTTCAGGTTATACAACCTAATGAGTTTTGTCAATTTGATAAGCCTAGTAACAATGACACTGATATTTACAAAGAATTAAATATTCAAGAGAGCAAGTTATCAGTAACAATTGAAGTGCACTCCAAACTTAAGAAGGGATCACAACACTTGCACATTTTTTTGGCACAGGAAATGGATTGGTTAATGAAATACCTGTCATGTGCTTCCCCAAAGAACACATAGATTTTGGTTTGTTTGTTTTTAAGGCAGGCACAGGCAACATGTAGTTAGAATCTCATTGCTGGCAAGGAATAGGTAGATAGATCACTGAACCTCCTTCCTCATTCCCATTCCGAGTTCATTCACATACTGATTATCTTTCCTTCACTCCAAAAGTCTCCATTCTGTTTCATTTTCTGTCACTTGCATTGTATTGCCTTCATTTTTGCTCTTCTTTCCAACTTATATTAGGACATATTTTCCTCTTTCATAGTCCACTACAAGGAGACTACCATGAAATCCTCTCCTACTACAGAAAAAAGAAAAAGGAAAAGAAAATGATGAATGACTATTTGATTTCCTTATTTACTCTTTATTCCATCATTACTATTGTTGCTTTTGTTAATATTTTCAGTGCTAGATCTTGATATTAGGCAACCTGCCTAAACCACCACACTATATCCATGGCTTCTTTATATTTGCGACAGGGTGTACCTAATTTGTGACAAATGGTTTTTGAAGTCCTTCTGCAGCCCAGACAGGTCTTAAATTTGTAATCCCTATGCCTAAGCTTTGAGTACTCAATTGTATAGCTCCTTAATTTATTACAAATTCAAACAAGTAATGTGAAACCCTCAATAATGCAAACAGCATCATTAAGAATGGGTTCAACACTAACTGTAGACTTATTAGATAACTTTTTATTTTGTCTCATAGACAATAGAGGAGTTTTTTTAAGACTGGCATAATTGAACCATAGAAATGGATCACACACTAATGTTTATGAATGAATAAAGAATAAGACTATCTACAGTTAACACTTGGATTAGATTTTTATCTAGGAGCGTGCTGCATATTCTGACATACAGGTAAGGCGCGATGAAAAAAGATGGTAAGTTCAGTACTTTGAAATAATTTCTAGTGTTTTTTACTTTTGTAATAAAACATGACCTGTATACATAGCATAGGTAAAAGTAAATGGGAATTTTGGGCTTTAACCATTCAATTAAATAATGTAATGTTAAACATTTTAAATAATTGTAACACTGTTTATCACTGATTACATTCATTTACAATCCTCAGAGAATAAACTACAATGAAGTCCTTGTGATTATAAAGTTCATGTGTGTCTATAATTTTTCAATTATATTAATTAGTGTAACGAATGTATGTGGGGTATGTGTGTGTGCGTGTGTGTGTGTGTGTGTGTGTGTGTGTGTGTGTTTGGTGTGTGTGTGTGTGTGTGTGTGTGTGTGTGTGTGTATGCATGTGTCACTGTGTGACATTAAAAGGGCAGAAGACAACCTTTAGGAGTCCCTTCTTTCTTTCCACCATGAAATTCATAGACGAATTTAGGTCTTCAGCTTGGCAGAAAAGCAGCTCCACCCATTGACCCACCTTGCCAATCCTCATAAATATTTTAATGCTCAGTTTTGTGAAATCATAGCTAATCAATGTCTTCTAGGGTGATTATATCTTCTTATAACACTAATATTCATTTTCAGATGAGAAAAGTTTCTGAGAATGAACTCATGTTTAATCTATTTCATTTATGAGAGTAAATATTGATATTTAACTAAATCTTAAACTGTATACAATAGCGAATGACAGAAACACTTTACTTTTGTTGTAGTCTTGCTATTTTACAATGTAAAATTTATATTCATAGCACTCAATTTGCATGAGGATAATTATTAATATCATAATAGTTTATTACTCCCATGAAATTGTGCAACAGTTTATCTAATTCATCTAGCATTACTCATTTTATTAGTGCACCCATTGAAAGGCGATAATTAACCTTATACCTTATTTTATTTTTATAGTTTAGAAATTTAAAAAAAATCATTTTTTGGATCCCTTAGAATAAGGGATTTTTAGAAAATGCCTGCTGCCAAAAAGGGTGGTTTAAAGGGTAGGTGCCCTGCGTGCCTTTTGGTTGAAACTTGGGCAAAGATTGTAAAAAGGAAATAATGTTCCAATTTTTTGAAAAAAACCAAGAAAACAATAATGAATTTTTATTGTACCTAAAAGGGTTTTGGTCCCAAAAGAAGGGGGACCCATTTTTCTTAAGGTTTCTTTTTTTTTAATATAGGTTTATTATAAATAAATTCATGTTAGGTCCCCCAATTTAAAAAAACTTTTTTCTAATTTTCAAAAAATTTAAAATTATTGGTTATTTTCCTAAAAGATCAAAAATTGTTTAAAACATGCAAACCAAATTTTACCTTTCTTACCCCTTTTCTCCCCCCGTTTTAACAATACCTTAAAAAAAAAAAAAAAAATGAAAATTTTTAATGTCCCCAAAATTGTCCCCAAAAACCCCCAAAACCCCACCGGGGAAATTTAATTAGGGTTGACCCATCCCATAAATGAAAGAATTGTAATCAAATTACTTTAAAGGCCTCATTTATTTAAACCCCAAGCTTAAAATTATAAATAAAAAGGGGAAAAAAGAAAGATTTTGTTCTTTAATAAATCCGTATGGGGGAAAATTTTTTTTTAAGAATGAAAGTGCTAGCTTTCAAAATATCATTTTTTAATTAAAAAGAACAACAATAGAAACAGCCCGTCTAAGAATATTATGAGCTGTAAAAAAAAACCCCCTAAAAAAAAAAAGTTATTAAAACCAAAAACCAACCCCCGAAACCCCCTTTTAAAAAAAGCCAGTATACCCAGAAGAGCCCCGGCTAGAAACAAGGGGTCCCAATAAAATAACCCCCCAATCAAAACCCGAAGGTGCACTCCGGCCCAAAGGGGGGTCCCTTTCTAATTTATGGGGGTTTTTCCCCCCCTGTTATGGAAAAAACCCCCTTTAAATAAAAGCCTTCTCAAAGAAAGCAAAGGCCGAGAAAATAAAATGTCAATTACAACCAAAAACCAGAAACTTTGTAAACAAAAAAGTTGGCAGTTTTAAAGGGTAAAACTTTGGAGGAGGAATGCATTGCTAGAAAATTTTGGCCAAAATTTATCAATTGTAAAATACTCAATCATAACGCAGAAGGCTTTTTTTATCATCGAAATCAAGAGGAAAAAATCTCATTTCCCTGGGCTGATTCCTGGGTGTTGATTAACCAAAAAGTAAAATAAAACTTTTAAATCAAGAATTTTTTCCTTTATCAGAGCTCCCCTAAATCCTCTAGCCAGGTTTAGGGTATCAGATTAGTTATGTTAAATCTCTTGAATTACTAAAAAGAGTTGTACCAGGGGGAGAACAAAGTAAAACTAGTATCATTTTCTACCCGGTAAGTACTCATTTGTAGCATCAATTTTAATTACATGGGCTTTTCCTTTCAATATGTTTTGGCATTCTTTTAGTTTTATAAATCTAGATAAACTAAATAATGTTAGGGTTTTACACGGGGTTCCCTTCAATTAATGATTCCACTGAAAAAAGTTCTGTTTGCAAAATAAACCCTGTTGTTTGTATTAAAAATAGTTCTGCACTATTAACCCTGATAATGAGGGATTTAAAGAACTTCTATTGGTTTCCCCAAATTTTTTAGGATAATTTTGTGTTTTAAAATTTTTTAAAATTAGGGGTTATGCGTGTCCTTTTCCATTCCCCTGTGAAATTTGATATATTTCTTCAAGTTTTATGGACAATTTTCGTTGGAATTTTAATGGAAATTGGATTGAAAATTTAAATTGCTTAAGGTGGGAAAACAGTAATTTTTAATTGTAAGATTCATTGCACAAGATGGTCTTCTTAATTTTTCTGGTGTCTTTTATTTAAAATTACTTAAAAAGGGGGATTAAATTTTATTGTTAAATCTTTCAGTTTCCTATGGCAAACAATAATCATGTAAAATTAAAAATTTTTCTTATTCCCAGGTTTCCTTGCATGAAAATACAAAAATTACCAAAAGCAGCTTGGGGAGGAAAAGGGATTACTTCATTTAATAAATTTTCTTAGTCCCTGGGGTTTTGGCACATTCCTATCCCCTTGAAAAGAAGCTATACAGAGGACCTAGGGGAAAGCTGCCCTTTAAATTTTTTGGCTTCAAAAAGGCTTTTTCTTAAAAATTCCTTATACATATCAGGAGCCAACATTCAAAGGGGGTGGCAGCACCAACAGTGTTCTAGGGGCTGCTCCCATTTCACATTAAAAAAAAAATACCCCACAGGGTTAAAACCCAAAAGGGCAATTCTATGGAGGCATTTTTTTTCTTTACTAAGGGTTTCCTTTCCCCCAAAACCTTACTTTGTGTCAAATTTACAAAAAAGCAAATAAGGAATCACTATGTAGTCCAGGTTTACCTCTAATTTACAAAGCCTTGCTTTAGCTTCCAAGGGAGAGTTTGGGGTGGGAAATTCCCTCTGATTCCCGGAAACCCCCAATTATTTGAAATACCACCCCAAAAATAAATAATAGCCTTTTACAAATACCATTTTGGATGTTAAAAAACGGTTGGGGGGCCAAAAAAATTGAAAAGGTGCAAATTTTTAAGGGGGGAATAACAAATAAAAATTTCCCCAAAAAAACTTATTAAAACCAAAAAAAGGAAAAAAAAAAAAAATAATTCCTCTGGAAAGTAAATATAATATAAAATCAAAAATATACTGAAGACAATAATTTTACAGAAATTTCCAATTAGCAAAATGATTAATTGTCAAAAGAGACTGGTCTTATAATTACTTTTAAGATACAGAAAAATTTGTTAAATATCCTAACATGAGACTATGGATGAAAATTCCTGAATGATGCGGGGGTCTGGCTGTGAACAAAGAACCCTGGAAGGAGTCTGTATCTGCAGAGTCCATTGCACTTATTGGGATTTCAATAATGTGGAGAGGTTGGAATATTGCAAGTTCAGAGGATAATAACATTATCTTGAGCTACTTTCAGGCTTCTAGAATAACCATTCCTTGGCTCACTCTATATCAGAACTAACATGTTGTGATAATAAATGGAAATCGTTTAGAATCCGTTGATTCAGCAGATCACTAGCTTCCATCAATTCAAAAGCTAAGAATGTCATCATATAGCTTCTTAGACTTGGAGAATAACTCCTCTTATATTCTTGTATCTGACTTTCTGATGTACCCACGAATGTATTTATAAATTAACCTTGATTTGTGACTTTCTGTGTTCTGCAAAACTATAAAACATTAAAACTGTTTCATGTTGGAACATAGAATTTGAGATAATCAAGCTGTGCTCCTGGATCATGGTAAATCAAATGGCACTAGAGTATACTATCTCTTACTACCTGTAAGATGAGGGCATATGGTTAATAAGACACACAAACAGAATAAATATCATGTTGTAGAGGAAATTATTTAAATTGGCCAAATTTGTTGGGGCAAATTCTCCTATCCGAGGGAGACCAGTAAATGAAAACACCAACTCAATAATTATGGTAAAAAATTGCACGCCTGGATTGGGCAGATTTACCACTACACTACTCTAATCCCCGGCTATGAGATCCCTTATAACTTGCGGTTTTTCCAGGCCACGTGGGTTGTCCTCTGTCTTAGGCTTCCTTCTCCGCCAGCTTTCTTCTGCTTTGGCTTCCTTCTGCTTCTGCTTCCTCCTGCTCTCCTCTGCCTCTCTCTTGCATCTTCCAACAACTCCATCTCTTCTTCTGGCTTCTACTTCTATCTCCTTTTATATCGAATTCCTCTCACTCTCTCCTCCCCTAAGCCTTTTTCTCCGCCTCCCCTTCTACTGCCCAATCTCTGGCTCTAGCCTTTATTTTACAGGTTTTAATTGGACAGAAGGTTTACAAGATGTCGTCTGTGTACAGATTCAATCATCCTCTGCAGCCCCTCTCAGAAGGATGGAACTAGGATCAAAATACAAGCCTCGGGCTATCCACTGGGAACTAGGATCAAAATACAAGGCTGAGGCTATCCACAACATTGATTCAATCCTCCTCTGGAGCCCCTCTCAGGGGGATGGAACTAGGATCAAAATACAAGGCTGGGGCTATCCACAACAATATCAAAAGAGCCATATATTCTACATGAAAAAAAGCACTTTTACCCTGAATTAAATTTCTTCTTGACATGTTGCATTATATTTTTGTTGTTGTTTTTCTTTTGCACAGCAGATGTTTTTAACACATTATTGTCTGTTTACATAATATATTATGATACCCATATTTGCTGTATTTCTACAGCACATCTGTCTCACATTTTAAGCATATGATTTAGGATATATTTAATCAAAATTATAGATATCATGAAGATTTGTTGCAAAGCATTGCTGTCTGAGATCACCTAATAACAAATGTTATTCTAGGCAAATCATTTCCTTAGACATAAATCTGAAGAAATGTGTGCTGAGATAGGCACTTATTCTAGAAGTTTTACTTTCTATTTTCTGGACATGTTGAGATTTTAAAATACTCAGAAACATTGAGAAAAATATAAAATGAATTGGGTACTGAGGAAAATTATAAGAAACATTTACAATCAGTATGGAAAGAAGCCAACAGCCATGGCGTTGAAGAACAAGGGATTAAGAGTGAGAATATGACAATTGTTACAAGTCTTTATTGGTTAAAATACATAATTCTGGATTCCAATTTAGAGCATTTTTCTTGCTTCAAAAGAAATTAACATATGTAAGTATCTTTTTCATACTGTTTTAATGTGTGTATATGCAATTGTGCACTGATATTTAGAGATAGTAGGCTGTGCACATATGTGTTCATTTATGGAGGACAGAGGAGATTTTTAATTGACATCCATTCCCATTGAGATGGGTCTATTTTGGTCAGCATTTGCCAATTAGTCTAGACTGGCTTTCCTGTGAGTTTTAGTGATTCAACTGCCTCCACTGCCCCAGTGCTGAAATTATGAGCACAGTCAATGATACACAACAGTTTCTACATAAGTACCAAACATAGGCCTTTCTTATAATTGAAAGGCAAAGGATGATTCTGATTGAGCTACTGAATATGTGCTATTCTGAGCATCAAATATGAGTAGATAATAAAATTGAGTCTTATTTTCTGAGCCTATAATTATCAAATCTGTCAACAATTAATCATGTGCTTTTCCCAAGTGTATTCTATGTAATGATAGTAATGATCTGAAGTATCATGATGAAGAAACCCAAGAATACAGGGAACATTCTTGTAGCAGGATGGTTTCCTGCTGCTGCTACTGTTTGCAGTAGAGTGATTGGGGAGGAGCTAATGTGGGAGGAGGCCTTGTCTAGTCAGGAACAAGGCAGCCCCACAAGAACAAACCATATTGGGCCATGCAGCTTTAAATATTATCCTCAGCACATTCTTTAAAACTGGATGTCTTTATTGTTCTTACAATTTCTCCATCTTGATATGTCCCTGTCATTTTTATATAGAGTAGAAAATTCAATATTTTTCAGTGGATCAGTTTAATAGAACTAACCCACGTGAATATAAATACTAATATTGTACTTCTGTCTCACTTAATTGTGACCATAAATAAAATTAATGAATTGTAGCCCATCTCGATAGTCTTATGTAAAAAGTCCTGCCAAGTCCTACCAAGATATGATATCTCACAGAGTCATCTAAGCAGGGCTCATAGACACTCACAGAAACTGAAATGGCAATCATGGAACCTGTATGGATCTGACCTAGGTCTTCTACTTACATTCTATGGTTTTTTAGCTTGGGGTTGTTGTGAGACTCCTAAAAGTCCACATGAGGGTATCTCAGATGGTTTTGCCTGTTCTTGTGACCCTTTTTCTTCTACTGTGTTGTCTCATCCAGCCTTGATAGGAGGATTTGTGCCTACTGTTTATGTATCTTTTATGCCATATTCAGCTGTTATCATGAGGAGGCCTGTTCTTTTCTCAAGGGAAACAGTGGAACAGTAGGTGTGGAGGAAATGAAAGGTGTTGCAGGGGAACTGGCTGAGAGAAGGGAGGGAGACTGCAGTTGGGAATTATTGTATGAGAGAGTAAATAAAATGAAAAAAAAAGAAAAATGTAGAATCTTGGTTATTTAAAATGCCTTATCTGGTGAACAATATTTTTTGAAGGAATAAGTTTAGTAAATAAAAGATAAAGAAGTCTCGGAGACAAAAGGGGATATCTATGAATCTATAGATGAACTCACTGAGTGGGCAGAGCTATCAATACCTGGAAGAAAGTATTGGCTATAAAGGACAGATTGCACAACCAATTGTATAAGACGACTTGTTGAGCAGAGGTCAGCTAAATATTGGATGTTCTAATCTAATGTTCACACAATAAAATACACCATTTTCTGGTGGTGGTGGTGTGCGGTGGCGGTGAAAGGTATTTACAGGGCAAGTTTCATGAACTCCCTTTTCCTTTTGATGTTACTGAGTGTCGAATTGATTACCTATAGATTGAGCTTTAACCTCTGATAGAATACTTTCTTCTTGTCCACTTGACAAAAGTTATTTTGGGAGGAAAAATCCCACAATTTTTAAAAACGTACATCCATAAGATTGGCCTGCAGGCAAGCCTATTGGGCATTTCGTTTAAATTAGTGATTACTTTGGTAGGGTCCAGAACCTGGTGTGTGGTGCCATCCTTGGGATGGTAGTCCTGGGATAAATTATTAAGCAGAAGAACAAGCTATGGAAAGCAAACCAGTAAATAGTGTTCCTCCATGGCCTATGTTACTCTTGATTATACTATTTCATCACAACCAAAGAAACCCTAAGACAAGTACTGCCTTTCAAAATTTAAATGAGATTGTTGAATCTTTGACTTGAGAAAGCATTGATATATCTCTGCTAGAATATCTGTTCATCAAGCAAAATGGGGACACTGTTTGTTCTAACAAAATTAAATTCTAGCAGCCACTTATTTCATATTAGTGGTTCAAGCAGTGCCACAGGGCAAGAATGGATTATTTTATTGCCATAATAATCAACTCTGACCTTCATGATTAATCTGATTTACTGTGATTAAATAAGGTTATGAAGGAGTTTGCTTGAACTAACCAATATTGTGTATGCCTATTTTTCTCATACCTTATGAAACCAACATATTAATCATGGCTTAATAAAAACATAGCAATCAAGAATATGCATCTCTTCTCCCATGCCCAAACACCAATCCCTGAAACTACTAATGATACCCTGCTAATGCTTGCAGACAGGAGCCAAGCAAAGCTGTCCTCTGAGAGACTCCACCCAGCAGCTGTCTCAGAGTGATGCAGACACCCACAACCAAACACTGGATGGAGCGTAGGGACTCTTATGGAAGAACAGGAGTTAGTATTGGCAGCCCACAAGTGGATAGGAACTCCACAGGCAGATCCATAATGTCAAGTAACCTGAACCTTTGGTGCTCTCATGTGCTAGACCTACACCTCCCTGACCATATGCAGCAGATGTGTATAGCTTGGTCTTCATGTGGGTCCCTAACAACTGGATTGGAGGATATTCCAAACCACATTATCTATGCATGGAATATGTTCTTCTAGCTGAGATACCTTGTCTGGCCTCAGTGGGAGAGGAAGAGTTTAGCCTTGCAGAGACTTGAAGTGCCATGGTGTGGGGATACCCACTGGGGCTCCCATCCACTCAGTAAAGAAGGGGAGAAAACATGGGGAAGGATTATAGGAAGGGGTGACCGTTAAGGCAGTAAGTGGGATGTAAAGGAAATAAGGAAAAAGGAAAAAAGAATGGAAGGAAGGGAGGGAGAGAAAGGGAGAGAGAGAGAGAGAGAGAGAGAGAGAGAGAGAGAGAGAGAGAGAGAAAATTTAAAGAAAAGAGTATGCATCTCATAGGAATGACATTCCATAATTTCTTGCACTCTTGAGGAAGATATAAGTAATAAGTCCTTCTATCAATATTTTATATTTATTATTATTATTATTATTGAGAAGTTCACACATGTAAACTATATTTACAGAATTTCCACATGATTCTCTCTTTCCTAATGTTCTCCTACTTTCACACAACTTCACGACTTCTTCATCATATATATATATATATATAATATATATATATATGTGTGTGTGTGTGTGTGTGTGTGTGTGTGTGTGTGTGTGTGTGTAAATACACAATTGTTGTATGTTATGTTTTTAGGACTGACAACTTGGTATTGAATAACCTGTTAGGGGGCTCATCCCTGGAGAAGAATATTTTTCCCTTTATAAGCAGCCAGCAATTGTCTATAGATCTTCTTCAAAAGAAGAGCTTTGTAGAAAATTTGGCATGATTGGTAGAACTGAATATCTACTTCAAGGTCAATGAAACTAGATCCACATTTTTAACATACACAATGGTCAATTCAAAATTAATTAAATATTTAAAATTGATGTTTGAAACAGCTAGAAGAAAACATAGATAAAACACTTTCAAATGTAGAAATAGGCAAAGAATTTCTAAAAAGAATTCCAACCAAAAGGAAAATTATACCCAAACAGACAATTCTAATAGAATTAAAAGGCTTCTGAATAGCAAAAAAACTCCAATGACTATAATGAAGACATAGCTAAGAAAATAGAGAAATGAAGAACCATTTAACAACTACATTTAAATAAGAGATTAATATGTAGAATGTGTGAAGAATTGCAAAAATTAAATACCAAAAAGTCACAAGCCATCTACTCAATCAATGGGCCAGGGAACTAAATAATATACTCCTGAAAACATATAAATGATAAAAGTATTCCAAAACAATTTAAATATGTTTAGTCATCAGTGAAGTGAAAATTGAAACTACCTTGAGTTTTCACATCTTAGTCAGGAAAACTGTCATTAAAAAGTAAATAATAAGAACAAATCTTGTACAAGAAAAATCCTATATCCATTTGATATAACCACTAGAAAAAAAATATTATGATGACACGTCATAAAAGTAAAGATGCAACTATAAAACTGATGTATACATCTCCATATAGTCAATGAACTCTAGGTAGGCACACTACAGATATTTCCACTAACATGTTTATTGCTGTACTATTCACAATAACCAGTAAATATAACCGACCTATGTTTTAGTGAATAGATTAATAAAGATAATATGATTCAAACCTCAAAACAATATATACAACAATAAAGAAAAAGTAAGTAAAATAATTTTCAGGCAATTGGATGAAGCTGTGTCATTGTTAATCTGCATTAGCACCTTAGTTGGATTAAAAATATCTGGAGCAACATCTCTGGGTCTGTCTTTTAGGAATATTCTAGGAATCTAGGGATATATGGGAATCTAGGAGTATATCTAAAAATCACAACTGCTCCCAATATTATTTTTATTGGGGTTCATACAAGAGTAAACACACACACTATTAAAGCAATATATCTCTAATGACCCATAAGCAAGTGAAAGAATCTGAAAATTACAAAGTGTTTTCATTAGATTATCAGCTAAGGAACTTGAGCCTTGAAACAATTGACTCATCTGTGAAACTGATATGGATCCTCATCTCCTTGTCTTAATAATATTCTCAGGTAAACACAAAGCAATGTAGACTTTATTCCATTGCCTTGTACAACTGTTCATAACCAGAATTCCAACAGTGTAGTAATACTTAGGTGTTTCTAATTTTCTATTGCACATTTACTCAATTGGGGGTTCCTTGTACCATTTAGGAGATGAATCAAAATTTTGGGATTAGGTACATCATATTTTGACCAACAAAATGCAGAGGTCAAGAGAAAATTGTGTTAATCAGAATGGATTAGTGTTTGTACTGTAGTTTTTATCACATCCTCACATGTCACTTCTAAACAGAGGTGCTCAATCATCAGAAATAGCATGAAGGGACTCTGGTCTAGTATTCCTAGTTTCCGTCAAGGACAATCTCCAAAAGGGATACTTTGGAGACCTTTGCCTTCACTTCCTACATGTTTAGTCTCCTGTGTTCTTCAGTAAGAAGATAAAATGATAAGATAAAATCATTAAAATGCAATCATTCAATGCACAAATTATTATATTTATTCACAATAAAAATAGAAAAGATTTTATCAAAGTAAAAATGTTTTTTCAAGGTGAGGTAAAATTATACAATAGAAGATATCTCAGAGGAGATTAGAGATAGTTGATTTTGGAGCAAAAAATATGCAACTGTGGCCTCACATCCATGTTAAAACATTGTAACAATTTGACGATATTTCTATTATAACAGAATAAATAAAGTCACAAATATAGGCAGTTTTCAAATACACTGGTAAGTACATTAGGTAGTGAGTTACAGCAAAGCTGGGAACTATTAGAGATAAGCCTCAGGTGCTACCTGATAGCACTCTTAGCTTGGTGGTTAGTAGAAAGTAGGCTCTGCTAAGTTAATACACTTCAAAAAGTTTCTCTCTGATTGTCACATGGATGCTAAATCAGATACAGAGATGGCAAAGGAATGCATAATAAGAGTGCTAAAGATAGTCTATGATAAATTTTAATTAGGCCCTAGACCTAAAAATATTATAAACTTTCCACAATCTTTGAAGTTCAAATCAGTTAATCAGCCCTGCAGAAGTTTCAGTGAAAAGCCAGGGCTTCTTTCCAAGAACTTTCATTCACAATACTCCACAAAGTTAGAAAGTATAAATGCATCTGTTTTGACATTATTTTTTTTCTTAACTTTTATTTTCAGCAAATCAAAAAAATTTAAAAAGCATTCAAACAGAATAAAATGAAAAGAAACAAACAAGCAAAATACCAAGGGTCAGATATACTTATACAAGAATTCTATAAGAGCCTTCAAACAAGCAATACTTTTTGAGTTATGTTTAAAAAAATTCAGAACCACAATAAGCTCCTTCCAAAGCAAATAATATTGAAATAGTGACATCAAGTGTAAACCCAACAAAAATATATAAATTATAGTCCAGTATCCCTCATGAATATACATACAAAAATTCTCAATGAAGTAGTTGCAAACTGAATGCAAGAGATATAAAAAAATAATATTCCATTGTTCTGTTTTGACATTATTAATGTCTATGAATCAAGCTTAAACTTCCTTGTAAAGGCAATGAAGTTATTCATAAATGCTCTTTGGATAGTTCCTTGAAATTTTGAAGGAAAAAAAAAAATAATGGTCTACAATAATTTAGATATAGTATAGAGGAAAAAAGCTAAGAGATGGTAGACATGTGAGCATATATTTAATATGTTAGAACACAAACACTTATAACAGACTTCCCCTTCAATAAAGTAATAAAATAAATAATATAAAGGAAGTTCTGAGAAGTTAAATGTGTTCAGAAACTCTAGCTACATTATTTGATAGACTACAATTAAAGGCAGCTGAGCTGAAAATCAACTGTCAAGTGTCAGAAAGAGAAGATTCTAGAATGATGAAACAATGCATGAGTTCTTACTTGTCAAAGGCAAGGTAAATCAAATCATTAAAAGCCTCAAGTTTGAATGCCATCCAGAGAACTCCACAAATAGTAATAAAAGAAAAATATCAATGCCTTCCTGCCAGGAATCCCACAGCCTTAGTTGTCAGGAACACAGGTAGGTTATGTTTGCACTCCTTCAACACCTCCATTATAATTATCCTATGGCTTCCCTAGTCCTGCAAATACTGGCACCAGATAGGAGTCTAGCATGGGTGTCCTCTGGAAGCTCTACTAATAGCTAACTTAGACAGATGCAGATACTCACAGCCAAGCATTGAACTGAATTTAGGGACCCTATGGAAGAGTTAGGGGAAGGGTAAAAGAACTGAAGGGGATGGCAAACCCATAGGAAGAATAGCAGTGTAAAGTAAACTAGAACCCTGGGAGCTTCCAGAGACTGAGCCATCATCCAAAGAACATACACAGGTTTTGTCTGAGTCCCCACTCCCAGTGCCTGCATATAGTAAAGAATTGTCCTGTCTGTCCTCAGTGGGAGACAATGAGCCTAATCCTGGAGAGACTTGATGACCCTAGGAGGTGATGCTGGGGGTTGGGGGAGTGGTTAGAGCACTCTCAGAGGCTAAGGGGGAGGAGGAGTGGGAGGGAAAAACTCTGGGAGGGGGTCCAGGAGGAGCAACATTTGAGTTGTAAATATATAAAATAATTAATTAACAATAAAAATAAAGATAAGAGAAATTGTGTTAAACTATGAATGGAAATCTGCAGTTGACAGAATTGGTGAGGCAGAGAGCATTCCAGGACTACACAGAGACCTGAGATAAGGCAGGTGCCCAAAAATCAATGGTGGTATCCTTAGCTGTGACTCATACCATTGGAGGTATGGAGCCTGAAGAAGCCTCTCCTGTAGCCAGGTAGGAACCCAATGGAGTGATAGGGATATCAACCCACTCACAAAATTTGCTACCCCAAATTTATCCTGTCTATAGGAAATGCAGGGATGGGGATGAAGCAGATACTGAGGGAATGGCCAAACCAATAACCAGCCCAACTTGAGACCCATCCCATGGACAAGCACCAATCCCTGATACTGTTAAATGGTACTCTGTTATGCTTACAGATAGGAGTCTAGCATGACTGTCCTCTGAGAGTCTCCCCCAGCAACTGACTAAGACAGATGCAGACACCCACAGCCAAATAATGGATAGAGCTTGGGGAGTCTTATGGAAGAATAGAAGGAAGGATAGCAAGCCCTGGAGGGGATTAGAACTCCACAGGAAAACCAACAGAGTCACCTAACCTGTATCATTGGGGCTCTCAGAGAGTGATCCACCAACCAAAGAATATGATGGAGCTGGGCCTAGGCCTCACTGCACATAATGTAGCAGATGTACAGATTGGTCTTCATGTGGGTCCAAACAACTGGAGCAGGGGCTAATCCAAAAGCTGTTGCCTGTCCATGGGGTATGTTGTTTAGGGGCTTCCTTTCAATTATTTTCAACCTTAAACTTATTAATAAATTTCAAAAACCCTTTATTAAAATATTACTCCATTTTAAATATATTTAAAAAACCCAATTAAAAATTTATCAAAACATCTATTTTTAAATTTTAAACCCCAAAAAACCAACAAAAAAATTTTAAAACACTTAAATTTCCCCCAAACAATTAAAAACAACATTACATCCAAACAACCAAAACCCCAAAACCAACAAACACCCCCCCCAACCCCCCCCCCAAATCAAAACACCCCATTCCAAACCAAAAATAAAAAACAAAAAAAAATCCCTTCCCCCCCCCCCAAAATTACAACAAAAATCCCACAAGGACATCAGTTCTCACCCAACATGTATGTGGGAAATCTCACAAAGCTCTGATCAGTTCTTTGACCTGACCTCCCTTATATAGAAAGGAGAAAGCACCAAGAAGATGGATTTGCTGTCAGTGGTACAAAATGTAACTAAACTGGAAAATTGTGGACATTCACATGGGGCATCTTCTCTGTGGGGCAGATTTCATAAAATTCTCAAAAAATTGTGGGCTTCAGCAAAGGACATAAAGGATATTACCTTCCTGAAAACTCCATAAAACACAATACAAATTTTCCTGTTAAGATGTACACATTGGTACAATAAAGGAACAACTGTTATGGCCTCAGCCAAATGTTCTCTGGGTGATAGTGAGGTCTACTCAACAATATAATTTAGATCTGGTTTCATAAATGCATTGAAAATTCCATGGATAAGAAAATCATAGGTCCCACAGGGGAAATGCAGTGTTGTTTAATGTAGATTGACAGAGCACCAAACTGCATTCTAAATGTTTGTGTTCACAGCAGTTGACAAATGCTACTCTCAGACTTATGCATAGCTGCTTATAATAATTAAAATGAACAACAGCTGATTATGAGAGCATTTGTAGCCTCACTTCTATTATCCAAGGAATGTGAGAGCAGAAATATTTCTACAGACTGAGATATTAGACTATTTGGTTCTTAGTAGGTTGTGTTGCCTGAAGATGGGTTAAGCTCAATACCAGGACTTCCTTGGAAATGCCAATCAAAAACATGACACATATAAATCTTATCAGAGATAAGAAGTGCACTTTTTTTTCTGGAAGAAGAAAAGCAATGGCTGTGGGCTTTGAGAGTCCATACCTTGTCCATCACCACAAATGTTCCCGTTGGATTTGCTCTTAAACACGGAAAACATGGTATTTAATGCTTGTATCTTCAAAGCAGATCAGAATAATTTCTGCACATACCATCAGAAATATTTCTCTGTCTTTGTAGCCTATCTTGGTGGAATTGAAGTTTACCACAGGGGTAAAGGACACAGATGCTGGCAGAAAGATCATGATGCACCTGCCCCACACAGAGCTGTATAGGATAAAACACAGTAGTTGCCAATGTTGAACTGAGATTTGTTAACTAAAGTTCACAGAAAAATGCAACACCTATAATAAATATTCTGCAAATGGGGTGATTGCTCATCAGGGGGAAGAAATCTGTGTTGAACATCCAAATAACAAAATATGTTGGGCTGCCTTTGCCATATTTAACATTTTTTAAAATGATTATCAGGTGAATATCTTTGGAATGCAAGAATAGAACTCAACTTTCATCTTTCAGAGAAGAGTTTATGACTCATATGGACATCTGGCACAAATAAAACCTGAAAACTAAATTAAAATTTAATTGAATTAGAATTTAAAACTTCTGTGAAAGTTCTTATCTATTATTTTTCAATGAAGTTTCACAGTAGACAATGGTACTCACTGAAACAATTGAGAGAATATAGAATGGGTATATGAAAAGCAAATGTTAAAAAAAAAAACAAAAAGAATGGCATGACTATTCCTTGGTATGGTGAAGAGGAAGGTTTATTGTAGATATGAGGGAAAGCACAGAGGACAGAGAGATCTGAGATCTGAGATTGTCCAGAGTGGGTATGCTGGGCAAATTGGACCAGGCCATATGAGGAGAGAAGAAAGGAGTGAGGGGAGAACAAGGAGACCAAGAGGCCAGGCTGCTAAGAAATCAGAAAGAAAGACAAAAAGAAAAAAGTAAAGAGAAGAAAAGGAAAACAAAGGAAAGGAAAGAAAAGAGAAAAGAAGAAAAGAAAAAGGACTGGCATAGGCAAATGGCTAGATTATATAGGGAAAAACAACTCTGTGTGTGTGTATGTGTGTGTGTGTGGTGTGTGTGTAAGAGAGAAAGGAGGGAGGGAAGGAGAGGGGGAGTAAGGGAAGGAGAGAGAGAGAAAGAGAGAGAGAGAGAGAGAGAGAGAGAGAGAGGAGAATAACAATTTTAAAAGAGTCAATGGATTTGATAGGGAATGGAGAGACAGAGGGGTTGGAATGAAGGCAGGGGTGGGAATCATGGAAATACACTAATCACATATGAAATTCCTATTGAGTTGACCATAAGTCTAGTTAGACAGATATGTAACTAGAGCACAGGATTGTAAACAATGCAACCTCCTGACAGATTTTCTAGTCTAGGCTTTTGAGCAAGAGCACATTGTTGGTTTCCCTAATAGCATAAGTGGCACTATTTCATCTTTTGGGATATCTTGTTATTCTGGCCATTGTGGTAACTTACTGGCTTTACAGCTGGGTAGGACTATTTATTGGGTTTTATCCGTGAATGCTTTCATACCACTTGCATAAGACACTATGGGAGTTGGTCCGCAGGTAAAGAGCTTTCAGATCAGTTCCATCTCTGTGCCTCCAAGTCTTGTATACACAGTATTTTCAACACAAGTCTGACTTTTAAGTTCAGGGAAACAACCATTCACAGCATCAGTTCAACAGTCTACATTGTTTAAAAGTGTATATAGTTTCTCTGACGAAAACCTTGAAGAAAGTGCCTTATGTTTGGCAGTAGAATTTTTCATAATCTATGACTGGTTGGGAGGAGTATTATCACCCTAACTTAATACTCATCTTACCAGTAAATAATCAAATGGTAAACTCAGCATGTTCTAGCAAATCAAGATAGAGGGACTGTCCTGGGTTGATGTAGTGGGAGATATTGCACAGGTGATATTTCTCTTTTTTTCTTCCATCTCTCCTTCCTTCTCTTCCTCCCTCCTTCTATCTCTTCTTGCCCCTCTCCACACTCTCTTTGACTATGGAGTATGATGTACCTCTTAGCTACTGCTTTAGTGCCATGCCTACTGCCCTGCTCCCTACCACGATGAGGGACTAAATCTCTGAAACTATAAACAACCCCCAATTAAACATTTGTTCTTTTAATAGTTGCCTTGGAACTGGTGTCTTGTCACAGCAATAGAATAGTGACTATGCCAGCCAGTGAACATCAAAAAGATAACTAAGAACCTGTTTGAAAATCTCATCACAATAAATTAAGAATTTATGAGGAATTTGCAAATTTCTACTCAGTTAGCAATGTCTATTTTATGGAGGAAGAATTATATATATTTTAAAAATTCCATACAGCTATATAATATATCTTAGTCATATCTACTTTCCCCCTCTACCTCCAACTTCACGTGTCTCCCTTGAATAACTTCTATCTTTCTCTTAAACTCATTTTTTTTTTATTTTTCTCACCCACAAAATCCAATTAGTATTTCTGATATGTGTCCATGTGTGGAGGCTCAACCACCTGGCCATGGGCAACCTATAGCAATGGCTATTGCCCTCAAGGAAAAGTTACCTTTGTTCCTCCCTCAGTAACCTTGAACTGCAGCCATGTCACACTAGTCTCCTTAGCAAACATCACTATGGCAACACAAATCCACAGTGCCAAACAGAACACAGGAGTGTAAACAATGCAGCCTCCTGATAGATTTTCTAGTCTGGGCTTTTGACCAAGAGGCATGAGGCTCCAATAAAAGGGAAAATCTGCTTTTAGCTGTTTCTCTCTCTCTCTCTCTCTCTCTCTCTCTCTCTCTCTCTCTCTCTCTCTCTTCTCTCTCACACACACACACATACACACACACACACACACATACAAATTGAAATACCATGAATAACTGCACATTTATTCTCCTAATTTACTTGTGAGCTATATATAATTCCAGATACTAAATTTTGAAATTCATAAATTATTCTCATTTGTGTCAGGGTGATGCAGGTTGCCACAATTTTTGTTCCTGATAAAATCTACAGCATAATGTTTATCAGGTACTTTATTAAAAACACTTATGAAAAATGTGAAATCCATGGATTTAACAATATATAAAGCTAGTAACGATTTTATTAGATATTTTATTTATTTACAATACAGATATCATCCCCTTTCCCCATTTCCCCTCCCTAGAATCCCCTATCCCATACTCTTTCCTCCTTTATGCTTTTATACCATTTTAATTACATGCATGTATTAAGGTCAGTTCTAGGTTGAGGGTCTAGCAATACAATAGATGCAAATAGTCAAGGAACAAGCAAGACAATAAACACAAATAGTCAAAGAAAAAGCAAGGATTAAACCCAATTACGTGAACACTTCCATGATCACTGTTTCTAAGGGCATATCAGGATTACTAAAATATCTGAGCCTACTTCCCTCTCCTAATGCGCAAAGTCATTTTCATGTCTGAAACATACTTCCTTATTCTAGCCTAAAGTTTAGATTCCTGTCTGAAATGACTTCTTTGTTCTGGCCTAATATTTTGATTCCTGCCTGTAATGACTTCTTTGTTCTAGCTAAGATTGAGATTCCTACCTGAAATTATTTCTTTCTTCTAGTCTAATATCAGAAGGCATATGTACATAAATTCCCAAGTAACAATTGTGAATACTTTGTGTTTACATGATAAGACTGACCTCAATAATTATGTTCAATGACTTAAGAACAGTGATTAATATTATGTTCCTACTCATGGTAAAGGCTCCCATTTAGAGTATATACCTGTGAGGTACAACAATAAAGGAGAAAAATTTTATTTATTTTTTTTTTTAGATTTTTTTTTTCGAGACAGGGTTTCTCTGTGTAGCCCAGGCTGTCCTGGAATTCACTCTGTAGACCAGGCTGGCCTGAACTCAGAAATCCACCTGCCTCTGCTTCTCAAGTGCTGGGATTAAAGGCGTGCACCACCACCACCCAGCAGGAGAAAAATTTTAAATATTATTGGATTGCTTTCATAAATTTTGTATGGAATTTACATTGCTGGGATAGGAATCAAGAATCATGATTTGCTCAAATTTCAAGCCAATTTTACCTGCTTTATAAACATTTTCAATAGGAATTTTGTAACGGTGCATCAGCTTCATGTATTCTTCACACATTTCTTCAGTGATATTTGTTCCCATTGCTGTATTTCATAGAGGAAAAGTCAGAAGAGATGTCTGTTATAATCACACCTAAAGTCTGAATTTAATGGTGCTGCCAGTCAGAAAAAATCACACTGAAGTCAGTACAAATATTTTTGCTGGAGATAAATAAATTTCCATCTCATTATATCTAAGATCAGAAATATTAAAATTATTATTATTTAAGATTAAAATTCTTAACCTGTATAATTAAACTCGATTTTCCTCCAGTCATGATTATATTTAAAACCATATGAGAGAATATTTTTCTACAACAGTGCATTCATGCAATGAAATGCACAGACACAGCTAAGTTTCACCTAACAAATAGAAAAAAAAGGAGGATAAATGTACTCAGTGCTATTGTCAGTCTCTGTATATTCTTCAAATATTTCAGAATGTGGGCTCCAAATAGGATGGTAGTATTGGAAACAAATTCTATTAAAACATAAAGTATGCTTGACTCTGGAAAAAAATAAATTCTCTTCAAATAGAACAATATGTGCTGTTCATTTCTTTATTGTTTTCTTTTTGAGATTATAATATAGTTACATCCTTTCCCTACTTCCCATTCCTCCATACAAATACTCCTGAATAACTTTCTACATGCTCCTTCGAATTCATGGCCTTTTTTCACTAATTATCATTACATGTTATATTAGTTATATTATTATATGTATTATATACATATATATTAATATATAATACACAATATAATTTATATTATATAAAAATTAATTTCTAGACAATATAGATATAGTATATACTATATATAGATATATTTGTATTGTATATAAATTGTATGTGTTACATAAACTTATATACTATAAATTATCTATTATTGTAAATATAATAATAATTTATAAAAACAATGTAATATTTCTTCATAAATAACATCCATTGAGTCAATATAACATTACTTATGATTCCCAATTCCAGTCATTTTTCCCAGTATAGCCAGAAACTGGAGACACCAAATAATGAATAAAAATTATTGTGGTACATTTACACAATGGAATACTACTCAGCTATTAAAAACAAAGACATCATGGAATTTGCATGAAAATGGATGTAACTAGAAAAAAATCATTCTGACTGAGGTAACCCAGACCAAAAAGACAAACATGGTATGTGTGTACTTTTAAGTGAATATTAGCTATAAATAAAAGACAACTATCACACCCAGAGATGCTAAATAATAAGAAAGGAATAAGTGGAAATACAAGAATCTACTTGGGATGGGGAAATAGAATAAATTTCAAAGGTGGACTGAGGATGGGTGGGTTGGTTATAGGAGTGAGGTAAGAGGAGGGAGGGAAGAAGGAAGGGAGAAAAAATATTGATATTTACTGTTAATTTTATCATTTCTAAAACAAGATTGACAAATAATTCTTTTATAATAATGCCTGTATTACAAAAATGCAAAACATGTATGTATGTATATATGCTGTATGTGTGTGTCTATGTGCGCACATGTGTGTACACATGTGTGTGCATACACATATGTCTATAAGTGTATATCTGCCTAAGTGTATACGTATATATGTATGATTTTTTTGTATCACATATGAAGACTCACATATCCATTTTTTCTTTGTATTTGTGGGAAGCAGATAGTGGAAACTTTACTCATTCCTCACTCTGCCTTCATCTGCATCCTGATATGTTTTCAGATTCTTGATGTGCCGGGATTGGGGATTATCCAGGGCATGTCCACCCTCAGAGGAGAAGGGGAAGGGAGATAAGGGAGGGACTATATGAGGGGAACCAGGAGTAGGGGAGCAGCATTTGGGATGTAATATGAATAAATAAATTAATGGAAAAAAGGAGATTTTCAGAAAATAAAAGTGAGCAGACTTGCAACTTCCAGCTCTCAGTGATGGGCACACTCCTCCTCTTTGTAGCTCATTTAAAGAAGGTGAAATTCCCTCCAACATGAGACACAATTGACTGCTTATCTGAAAACTATAATCATGATAAAAATATATTTTGTTACAGAAAATATAAATAATCCTGAAAGGGCAATACTTACATATCCTAAAGTAAAACTAATATTGTCCAAACTGTGTGTAGTTGGTACTTCTTATCTTTCCTAAACACAAAATAATCAATAATAATCATCTGTTATTCAACATGTGTTTGGCTTAAGAAGAATAATTTTGCTGAAAGTGAAACAGAGTCATGACTGTTGTCTCTGCCTTTCATGATGAAATTCCAGTTTGTACATATTTGTATTAAACATTTTTCTAGTTTGTGATTAATTTCTTGATATGGATCAATTTATGTACATATGAAGTTGTGTAGATGAGAGCAGGCTTAGGATTCATAACTGGTAACATTACAAAAATGACATCACTGACCTATGATTCAATGTATCTGCTTATTAGGAAGGTTTACAAGAGAAGGAGAATTATTCATGACAATGTTATAAAAAATTTAAAAAATAGATACTATCTCAGATTTTAATTTGCTTATTCTCATTTATTAATATTATACTTTTATTAAACAGATTTTTTGCACAGTATTTTTTTTTTTACTATTCAGGTTCATGTGATCATTATCTTAACAAAGAAAAAAAATTAAATATCAAGATATGAATGCTAAAGTTTAATTTTTTATAGACTGGGTGACACTCAACTCCAGATTTCCTTGAATTATTATTGGATTCAATTTATCTTCCCATTTTCAGAAATATAATGGGAATTCTTTAAGTCTCATTTCAACAAATTGTTTCTTCTACTCAAAATTGTCTTACTTTACATAGACTCTCATGCTCATGATGCTGTAAATTTTAAAATGCTTAACTTTACATATCAACATCCTAACTTGACTATTTTTTCTCATTTTACTCACATGAATATCTGCTATGTAGACAGTGCTATAATCTGCTGAAAACCAAAATGCAATATGAATTAGATTCATTAGCCATAGGACCCAAGTTTGAGTCCCAGCAACCTTGATTCAGTCTCCTGTAACTCCAGTTCTGTGGGGTATGATGTATTTTTATGGCCTTTGAGGGTACTTCATGTATGTAATATATTTATATTCATGTAGGCAATATATCCACATGTAAAATAACAAATCAAGCTAAAAATAGTAAAAAGTAAAATAAAAATAGTTAAAAAGTAAACAAATTATAGTTCTTTTACAAAAAAATAGACAGTATTTCCATATCACTATATAAAGTGATGACAGCATTATTGTTTTCCTGTTTATACATTAAAATTGCCTGATATCATATTTGAAAGCATATATATATTTACTTGATAAATGACAATAGTTTTTGTATTATATATAATATAATTGAGAAAAAATATAAATAAATAGATTTTAGGTTCCAAATCAATGCATATAAACCATCTATTAAAATCATGTTCTGGATACTTCAAAGTAAATAAAAAAGATAGAAGAAATCATTTTTTATGGTAGAACATCTTTGTATGCCAAAGTATTAGATTAGATGCTAAGAACACAAAGGTCCTTCCATTCAGATATAAGCACACACTATAAGCAAAGATAAGGGAAAGGAGGAATGCTAAACACTCAGAGTTAACTTTTCAAAGGAAAAGATGTATAACCTGTTTTCCAGCCTGCAAGCTGTAAATGAAATTGGTTAATAGACTAGGTAACCTTTGCATTAGTTGTATGGCCAAGGTCTCTCATAGTCCTGCAACCAAGACTAGCTAGTGGTGGCTAATAGTCCAAATATTTTCTAAGCTTTATACATGTCCAAGACCACACTAGATTATATCACATCTCCTTCAGATAGCACATGAAGCCTATATCTATAATGCAATTTCATGGAAGAAGTAATATGTACATTTTGAAGAGTTTTAATGAAATGTGCCTCCTTGTGCACAGGAAATTATATTATACCAGGAAATTTTTTCAAAATTTTACTGTGCTTAAGTATGCTGAAAATAAACTTTCTGGGTCAAATACAAGATTCTAGAGTCTAGAAGATTGAAACAACATTCTCTACTGAGTCAGATTGAACCAGATTTCCTTCTTGCCTCACAGAGATTATTACTCTTCTGACCCTGGCAAAGATGCCCACAGAAGGATTTTCCCCCATAGAAATCATTGTGATTGGAGAAGGAAAAAGTTAAAACTGTACCTGTTGGGCAGCTGGCTTTCCTTTGATTTCTACATTTTTGCTTCAATATTTGTGAACCAGTGGTCACAGACTCAGATGCACACATACACACCCACACACTCACACATCCCTTGTACACACACATACACATACACACTACACACACACACACACACACACATTGTCAAAAATAATCATGTCACTTTATTGGAAACATAATTAGATTATAATTTTATCAATATTATCTCAGGCATTGACTATAGTAAGATGGCTCTAAAGCATAGTGAGACCCATGCCAAAATTACATGACACAAAATATGTTTCTCATATAAATATTAGATTGACATTTATTAAAATTCATTCCTGATTCTTGTAGGACAGTAAATATTCTATAAAACTGTGCATTAAGTTTCCACTATTGGAAACAATGTGAATTATACTAAAGTATAAATTAAATTAGGAAAAAAAATTGCATTCAAATCAAGTTATTGTTTGCCCTCTTTACACAAGAAAAATGCAGTAGGCAATATAGAGAGCACAAATGAAGTAATTATAGTATACTCTAAAAGTAAAACAAATACCTTAAGATATAGAACTATATTATAGGTCAAAAAGTGATGAACATACCACACCACTTTCCTTCAGCACAAAACCCTGAAAATTTATCCTTTCAACTTTAGGTAAGGGGTCCTTGGTGGCAGACCAAACAGACTAGAGTAGCTAGCAAAATGAACTTCATCTTCTAGAATTTTCTCTTTCTTATCAAGCAGGAGAGCAGAGTCAGTTGGATGTCAGTGAAATGATAGACTGAAGATGCACACAAAGCTTCTGTCTGTTTGCATAACATGAAATGAACCCTGTCATTGACACAGCTTGCGTCACTGAACCTGTTAAGTTTTGTTTCTTTGTTGTTAGTTTTGTTTATATTTGCCTAAGTTTGTTTTAATTTCAGGACAATTTGGTTGCCAGAAAGTATTTGAATGCATCTGGCATTGCTTTATTTTGACTAATGGCATTAGATTTCAGTGGAGGATATTGTTCCTGATTTGCTCATAATCTTGAAAGAATGTGAAGGAGAGCAATGCATGAGATTAAGGAATGCTCATGACAAGCTGGTCTAATGATAGTATATTCATGAGAGAGTATATTTAGCATGAAGTGTCTCAAAGATATCAACACTGACCACTCATAGTTTCTGACTTTTACATGTTCATTCTCAGTTACTATGAAACATTTAATAAATGAGTCTCATTAAATTTATTTTCCAATCTAATAAACTATGGAGATATTTATTTCTGACAACTATTTTGTTTGCCCTTCTGAGTGATATTCACACATCCTCCCAACTTAAGCCCTCCTTGTTACCCAGTTTCTTTGGGTCTGTGGATTGTAGCATGGTTATCCTTCACATTATGGCTAGTGTCCTATGATGGCTGAGTACATACCATTTGTGTCTTTCTGGGCATGTTTTACATCACTCAGAAAGATATTTTCAAGTACTATACATTTGCCTGCAAATTTCATGATCCTTTGTTTTTAACAGCTGAATAATATTCCATTATGTAGATATACAATATTTTCTTCATCCATTCTTCAATTGAGGGTCATGGAAATTGTTTTTCAGTTTGGGGCTATTATGAATAATGTTGCAAAAACCATACAATGGAAAAAAGAAAGCATCTTCAACAAATGATGGTGGTCTAACTGGGTGTTTGTATGCAGAGGAATGAAATTAGACCCTTATTTATCTCCCTTTACAAAACTCAAGTCCCATTTCATCAAAGACCTCAAAGACCTCAAAGTTAAACCAGATATGCTAAATCTAATAGAAGATAAATTGGGGAATAGCCAACTTGCTGAACAGAATACTAATGGCTGACCACTCAGATCATCAATTCATAAATGGGGCCTCATGAAATTTAAAAGCATCTGTAAGGTGAAGAATACCGTCAAGAAGTTAGACACAAACAAATCAAATAACCCAAATAGAACATGGGGCACTGAGCTAAACAGAGGATCAATAAATCATTCTCAAATGGCTCAGAAGTTTGGGGGTTTGGGAGGATTTGAGAGTGGGATAGCAGAGGAAGAAGTGGGATAAAGAGCTAGGAACGTTATGGGTCAGAAGTTTGACTGTGAGATGGCAACCCCATCCCTTGCTCGATGCCCTGTCTTTCTGATGGAGGGGGTCTCTACAAGTTTCCTCTTCCCACTATAGGGCATTTCATCTAAGTTCCTCCATTTGAGTCCTGAGAGTTTCTTACCTCCAAGGTCTCTGTTATATTCTGGAGGGTCCCCATAATATCCTACCTCTCAACATTGTCTGATTCCATTCTTTCTGCTGGTCGTCAGGACTTTAGTCCTTTTCCTTTACTCTATACCAGATCATGTTTCCCTTCCCCCATCCCCTTTTCCTCCCAAGTCCCTCCCTCCATCCTATCTTGTGGTTGCTTTCTTCTCCCTCCCAAGTGGGACCAAGGCATCCTCACTTGAGTCCTTCAGTTTGTTGACCTTTTTATGTTCTGTGGACTGTATCTTGGGTATTCTGTACATTTTTTTTTTTTTTGGCTAATATCCACTTATTAGTGGGTACATACCATGCATGTCCTTTGGTGTCTGAGTTATCTCACTCAAGATGATATTTTCTAGTTCCATTCTTTTGCCTGCAAAAATCAGAATGTCCTTGTTCTTAATAGCTGGTAGTATTCCACTGTGTAAATGAACCACATTTTCTATGTCCATTCTTCTGTTGTGGGATATCTGGGTTGTTTCCAGCTTCTGGCTATCACAAATAAGGCCTCTATGAACATAGCCTGAGGAAAAGAAAGTCCAGGCCCAAAGTGGGACCCACCTCAAGTGGAGACCCCAAGACCTAACACTATTACTGAGGCTATGGAGTGCTCACAAAAAGTGACCTGTCATGACTGCCCTCTGAAAGACTCAACAAGCAGCTAAAAGAGGCAGATGCAGACCAATGGACAGAAGGTGGTGACCCCTGTGGTTGAATTAGGGAAAATCTGGAAGAAACTGAGGAGGAAGGCAACCCTGGAGGAAGATCAGCAGTGTCATTTAGCTTGGACCCCCGAGATCTCTCAGGCACTGGACCACCAACCAGGCAGCATACACCAGCTGATGTGAGGCTCCCAACACATATACAGCAGAGGATTGCCGGGTCTGGGTTCAGTCAGAGAAGATGTACCTAACCCTCAAGTGAATGGAGAACCCAGGGAGTTTAGAGGTCTGGCAGGGTCGGGGATAGAGACATCCTTGTGGACACAGGGGCCAGGAAAGAGGTATGGGATGTGGAATAGTCAGAGGGTGGCCTGGGAGGAGAATAAAATCTGTAGTGTAAAACTGTAATAATAATGATGATAATAATAATAATAAAAGAGCTAGGAACATGATCTCCTGCATATACTGGAGGAATCTTGATCAGGCTGTACATAGCCCAGGATCTGAAGTTGAAGTGGTTATAAACAAACTGGTATGACAGAACAAAGAACCAGATTCCAGAGAGATGGCTGTTTCCTCTGTCTTCATGAAAATCCCCCTGGGAGTACAACTCCCTCTCCTACAGTGTCAAAGGAAGAAAATTAGATTCAACAGGACAGAGAGTATAAGCCCCTTCCCCACTTTGGTCCTTGATTACAGAACTGCATCTTTATTGGCTGAAAAGTTGCATATAAGTTTTGCACTGAACAATAAATGTTAGATCTGCACACTGATGCTGATTTCCTAGGTCTGAAGTCTTTGTAGGCCCATCTACACTTGTTCTGACAGAGAAGCACTTAAAGAAATGTTCCACCTCCTTAGGCATCAGGGAAATGCAAATAAAAAACTACCTTGAGATTATGTCTTACACCCATCAGAATGGTTAAGATCAAAAGCTCAAGTGACAGCACATGTTGGTGAGGATGTGTAGCAAAGGGAGCACTCCTCCATTGACTATAGGAATGCAAACTGGTACAACCACTCTGAAATCAATTTTATGATTTCTCACAAAATTGAGAATAGTTATACCTCAAGACCCAGTTATACCATTCCTGGCAATATACCCAAAAGATGTTCCATTGTACTACCAGGACACTTGCTCGACTAGGTTCAGCCTAATTTTTATAGCACCCCTGACCACTTGCCCAGGGTTAACAACACCCATAATGGACTGGGCAAGTAGCTGTTTTTATCAATGGTCATCAACTATTGACCAAGAACATGAACTGCAATCCTACCCACAGACTAATCTGATGGAGACATTGTCCCAGTTGAGGTTCCCTTTTGCCAGATGGTGCTATCTTGTATCAAGTTGACTGAAAACAAAACAAAACAAAACAAAACAAACAACAACAATGACAACAACAAAAACAAGGTAACATGATTTCTCCATGTGATAGAAAGTATCTTCAATTAGTGAGTAAATGTTTACATTCCTGCCTGTGTTCCACTTGCCAGAATATTACATCAGAACAACACACAAAAAGAAAATAATACCAGTACTAAGGAAAACCTGTGAGATACATGATACATATTGGAGGGTGTATATATATATTATATATATATATATATATATATATATATATATGTATTTGTATATAAAAACTATAACATATAGTTATATATATTGTCTCTAATCATCCAAAGAATATCCTTAAGGAAAGCAGGTATTGTGAACAACAGCTAAGAGAGAAAAAATAATCAAATGAGATCATTGGAGTTATATTGTATTTCTAATAGATTTTCCTAAGACATTAAGTAAAAAAGAAACCAAGTAAGTTGAAAACTTGCATTCAATATTTTGCCAGAGCCATTGGTTTTCAAATGAAAAACTGTGTGGTATGTAGTACAGACGTGTTACCTATGGGTAATATAAATTCAATATTTTCCTTTGAAATATCACTTCCCTCAATTATTTGCCAATTTTTAATTATTTCTTCATCAGTCAGCCTGAGTCCTTTATATGCATGATGAAGAACATAAGAAATGAGATCGCTATTAGGGAAACTTCATAACTCAAAATGGATGTCATTATCAGACATCACACTGAGTTTCCCATGGGAAAACACTCTCACATCTCTTTGTCTCCTTTCTAGAAAGTGCATGTGGCTCAGCTGGATCTTTTAAGAAGGGAGTTGAGCACACAGTTAATAAAGTCTAAATTCTAAGAGTCATGAATCTGTGTATTACTTTCATGTGTGTTTATAGAAAATTATTGTATATGATGGTTGTTTTTGGAGTTGTGAACTGGGAATCCTCAGTTGCCTAAATTCTCATTTTAATCCTATCTACATCATAGATTCAATTCCCTGGGGTTCTGGATGACTGTACAGATGGATAGTTATGATCAGAGTGAAGTTTGTTCCATGTTTGTGATTTTTGTCACTCATGATGGGAGACTAAAATAAAAAGGACAAAAAAATCTCATGGAAATTTTGTTATTATAAATTTACATAATAATAATTCACAAAGTTCCTTCTGAAAAATTGTCTAACAGGTTTATAACTGTTTTAAAACATAGAGTAAAATTTCTGAAATTTCTACATTATGTACCTTAGAGGAATTCAGGAGTAAGAATAGCTTCATGCATGAAGCATATTGTACTGAAATGTTTGAACCTCATTCAGAGACAGAGTGGAAGAGTCAATTTCTGTTTTTATTTAAGCAACTGTCATATATTTCTACTAAAACATAAGTATATATCATAAAGTATATTCTAGTATACTGAATTAGAGATTCCAAGCTAGTTACTGATGTGATGCAATATGGTGATTCCAGAACATGATTTTGACAGTAATCTTGTACACTAGCCTGGTCACAGAACAAAAGTGTATAAAAGTTATTGCTCCCATTTAAATAATGACTTCTTTTACTTTTTGAAGTTATACTATAATTACATCATTTGCCCCCTTCCCTTTCCTCCATCTAGATCCTCCCATCCACCCCATGGTTGTCTTCTAAATTCATGGCCTCGTTTCTTTTATTCTGTATATGTAACAAATATATATATATACACACAGACATACACGCATATACACAAATATACATATATATGTGTATATATATAGTATATAGTATTATAAACAACATTATTGTTTCTATCACATTTTAATAAATACTTACTTTTACTTCAGTGATTGCTTAACACATATTTATCTCAATAAATTAGAGATATCTGTGGGAGCTGCTTATGGAAAGTGACATTTTTTTGTTTACTGAACTTATACACTAAATATACATAGATGGATATTACCATAAATATGTATATATACTATATTTATAATATATATTACTCTTATAAATATATGTATTTATAGTTATAGAAAAATATTCCTTAATATATAAGTACAATGATATTTTTATAAATATTTATATATGATAATATATGAATTAGTATTTATTAAACACTATGTCTATAAATATATATTTATATTACTATAAGTATATTAATATAATATACATATTCCTAAATACATAAATACAATTAAATTACTCTAAATATTATATATTACATATAAATAATTACATTTTTCCAATAAAAATATCCATTTATATTTATATAGATATATTATTACAATATATATAATCTAAATATATAGCACAAGTTTATTTCCGAAATATTTATACATTACATATAAATACAGGGTGGTTTGGCTCTCCAGGACTGACCTGTGCCTTCTCAGAGGTGAAGTGGAGCAGAATATTCCAGAAAGGGCCATGTGAGAGGATGACTAGGATAAGACAGAAGGCATGCAATATGGATGTAAAATTGAAGAAATTATATATATATATATATATATATAATATAATATATATATATATATGATTCATTATTATATATTTATATAATGTTATGGGGTTTGTCCATTCTAAAACAGCAAACAGCACAGCCCCTATTGATTAGGTCCTTCTAAACCAAAATGTAGGTATCACAATGATTTTGAGATGATGATGTCAACAGATGACATCACACTCACCAGCATTAACTATCTCTGTATCATCAGGGTTCAGTTATTGTCTTTATGGTCTTCACAACCCTATTATTTTTAACTTTGGAATAGATGACTATCTTTAAGTGCTGGTGGGCCTTGAAAGTCTAAACTAGAAGAGGCAGAAACCCATACAGGCTACAAGTGTCTAAGGTACAACATATTGGTGCATTGTGAATTTTTCTTAATTTCATGTAATTTGCATAATTTTCATAATTTCTAAATGTGCACAATTTCTATGAATTGTAAATTTATATAATTTGCACCATTTTGAGCAATTAGTATACTTTGTATAATTTTGAACAAAGGTGCCATTGTGATAGGGCTGCATCCACTGAACCCTTCTTATGTTTTTCCACAAGTAACTCACATAGGTGTCTTTTGTTGCCAACCCATGAACTTGTGCTTTTGTGGCAGAAAAAATACTTGAAGTTGATACAATTTTTGGAAGGACATTTTGCATCAAATTCATTATAAAATGAAACAGACCCTGAGGATGATTCTGAATTATTCTAATCTTATTTATTTTATTTATTTACCTTTTACTTTCAGTTTTCCCCTCAAAGTGTTGAGCACATGAGCCGCGAAAGTATACATAAAAACATTCTCAGACCCAAAGTTAGAAGACGATAAATTAATAGAAAATTCTTCAGAATTTTAAGATTTTTATGGCTTGGGTCTTGTATAATCTTGTTATGGTATATACCACAAGGTTTTCTAGAAGTTTCTAGGAATAACTCAAAGAGTAAAAAAATAAATAAAAGTACTCTTGCCAAGGAAGCATGTAAGTTCACTACAGATAGTCTCTTCTCTCTCTGTTCTTTCAGACCTCATTCCTCAGTCTCAATGCAGCCCTGTATCAGAACTCTTCTGCCTCAGCCCTGATCTCCAGGGGATCTCAAGACCATCCTCTTCTAACCCCTGTCTCCATTCTGTTTGCTACATGTTCATCCTCAACTCCATCGTACAATTCCTGCCAGGGAAGCAGATATGCTGGCTTAACACTTTCTCCTCTACTTAATTTCTTCTAGAACTAATCCCCAGTCTTACCCCCAATTTAGTAGCAGAACACCTGTTGCAGTCTCCCTTTCTTATCTGATTTCATCTCCAGAGGATCAAGAAGTTCTTCTCTTTCAACCTTCCTTTCCTAATTCACCCATTATCCCAACATCTATTTCTAGAGAGAATTCCCTTAGAACACACCCGTTGAGCAAGCCAGAGATATAGGTAGTCTAACTGAAGACCTTGGCCACTCATTCCTCTTCTGCAAATCCAATCCCCTAGTCTCATCCCTAACTCTGCAAAAGAATACCTGCTTCAGCCTTTGTTACCCCTTCTATTCTCATCTCTTGTGTATCACACAGATCTTTCCCTCCTAACCCCTTCCCACCACATGAATCCAAACACCATGACAACAACCATAACTACCACTACTAACAACAAAATAATAAAAGTGTTGATTTCTGTTAGAATCAACAGTCATTATTATTGATATCTCCCAACATTAATGGTCTCAATTCCAAAATAAATGACAGAGACTAACAAAATGGATGTGAAAACAAGATCTATCCTTCGACTGCATCCAAGAAACACATCTTAACGTCAAAGATAAACATTATCTCAGGGAGAATTGTTGGAAAATGATATTCTGAGCAATGGAAGTAAAATGAATGCTAGCGTAGTTATTTTAATATCTGACAAATAGACTTTAAACCAAAACTACTCAGAGAAGATAGGGAAGGACACCACTTTATTAAACAAAGGAAACATCTACCAAGATGATAGTGATAGTTCTATTTTAAACATTCACTTGCCAACACAAGGGCACCCAAGTTTGTAAAAAAGATACTACTACAACTTATATCATATATTGAACCTTAAACAATGGACAGTGTGGAACTTCATACCTTACTTTCATCAATAAATATGTGGGGACTGGAATGAAAGGATCAAGCAGGGAGGGTAACAGGGTAGGAGGATGAAGGAGAAATACAGAGAGAGACAGATAAAGTTACGTGCCATTTGAAGTATATAATGGAAACCTAATACAGTAGAGGCTTCCTAAAATATACACATGGATGAAGGCAATCTAAATGAAATAACCAAATTAAAATGGGAATCAGAGCCCAAACTGGGCTTATCTTCCCATTAAATAAAGATTCTAGTACCTGGAATGGGTTACATATATTTGAGATGTTGGCCAAAGAAATCTCATGGGAATCCCCAAACAACCCAGAGTATTGCCAACCTTATATGTTGCTCACTACAACCTGATGGCAAAATCATATTGCTGAAGAAAACATCTACATGCAACTCACTGAATATAGAGAAGTCAAGTTGGTGTCTACATAGAGCACCAGCTCTATGAAAGAGTATTCTTTTTACCAAAAGTTACTCTGCAAGTTACCAAAGGAGAAACAAACACTAATCCAGCTACAAATCCTTCAATCTATATATCCATTTTACAAGATACTATACTGCACTGGTGGCACAAAGCTTGTGGGAGTAATGACCCATATCTTATTTGATGCAAAGACCACTCTACAAGATGGAGCATATACCTGACATGGTTGGGTAACCAAGAACATGAGACTAGATAGGCTAGAGACCTAGGGGAAAAGATAATATCTTTGTTCTATGAAAATAATGAAACAATAAAATGACTCCCAATTATGTTCAACTATACTTATAGATCAGTACTTTACTCAACTATCATCAGAGAAGCTTCCACTTGATGCAGTAAAAGAGGGAATATTATGTTCAATTAGAACGGCAATAAAACTAATGAGAAAGAAAAAGGGAAGAGGAATAAAAAGAGATAGAAGGGGAGTAAGAAGAATAAAGTGAAGGATGATGATAATGATGATGATGTTGTTGATGAGGAGGAGGAGGAGGAGGAAGAGAAACAGTAGCAACAACCCATAGTCATAGTGTTCAAGGCTTTGGAATATAATCAATAAGCAAATAATACCCAGTTCTTCATGTATATAACCTCCTTCTGCCCTAATATGACACCATCAAGGAACATTAGGTCAAAAATTAATGTTCTTTACAAAAGTAAAGACTCATGACCTCTCAATATGTTTCTTGATCTGACATAATTAAATGTGTCACAATCTACTGATTGAATGATCAATAATCCTGTAAAAGAAGATCTTGTTATATCCCTCTTAAGGCAATAAAGACTTCTTTAAGATAATTTTCAGAATTGAACTGATGTAATGATCAACCAGACCACACTTCACTTTGATGAAGCCTACTTATCATGCATACCTCTCACTGACTGCCTTACCTTTTTTTACTGTTTAAAACTTAAGCTCATGACTGTGATTAGACAGTCTCTGAGTTAATGGATCCTCTTTATCTTTTCCTCCTTCAATCTCTTGGGATTCTGAAGCCAATTCTATTACTCTACAACTATACTATCACTATGTAAACAATCTTTTACAATAATTCCTGTTATTTAGATATGTGCTCTATTTTTGTTTAAATGATTTCATATAGACTTTAAAAAAATAGTTGTTAAAAATTACTCCAGGCTTTGCTATTAAGGACTATATTTATTGCACTGTGATCTAAATGTTTACAATAACTGTTTATATTCAATAGGACTTATACTTTTTCCCTCTATTTTAGTTTGTAAATGATTTTAGTACATAGTCATTTAAGAAAGAGAAATACAAGGAATAGAGATTTATGTTTAAAATCTTTAAATGACATTGTGTTAAAAAAATTCACAAAGTAAACAGAGATAAAAAGAGTATAATTGATGTGATTTAAATGTGTAAATTAACTTAATAGGACATATCCATCTGCCTTTGATGAAACTAAATTGCTGCCTGAAATGTAAATATAGTCCTCACTGTTAAATGATAATTCTATTCAATTTCAGGCTCATTGATGCTAATATAAATACTAGGCATATTTATTTTCATATCCTTCTTGGGAATTTAATTTATATTTTACAAATGATCTTTTCTTCTAATCTTATTACATAGTGATAATTGGTGGTAGTTCTTTCAGGCACCACTGTGATTATTAATTCTACATGAATGCTAATAGGTCATTTATATCACAAATACATATTGAGCACCCTTTGTCAGTATTATTAATGCCAAAAATACAATTGACAAAGGTATTTGAGCATACATGAAGCCGAATGTTAAAGAAATCAATAATAATCACAAGAAAGTATACAAAAATAAAATATCAGGTAATTATAAAATGGCTAAAAAAAAGATGACACTTCATTCCCTTTGGGCAGTTCATAGAAAGAATCTTCTATAGAAGATCCTTTAGAGAAAGATGTGTTTGCTCAGAGAGTGAATACAGGAGAAAAGACAGCAACTGGAAATCTCAATGGAGCAATTTTTTATTCTTTTGTTGGATATTTTCTTTATTTATATTTCAAATGTTTATCCCCTCTCCAGGCCTCTCTTCCTCTGGAAACCCCCACCCCATCCCCACTCCCCATTTCTCTATGAGAGTGCTCCTCCACCCACCCACCCACTCCTGTCTCCTGGCCCTGGCATTACCCTACACTGGAGACTCAAACCCTCACAGTGCCAAGGACCATGCCTCCCACTGATGTCTAACAAGGCCATCTTCTACCACATACATGGCCAAAGCGATTGGGCCCTCCACGTGAAATCATTGGTTGATAGTCCAGTCCCCAGGAGCTCTAGGGAATCTGGTCAGTTGACACTGTTGCTTCCCCCACAGGGTTGCAAACCCCCTCCAACTCCCTTCTCCATCTCCTCCATCTGGGATCCTGTCCTCAATCCAATGGTGGGCTGTGTGCATTCAGCATCCGCCTCCGTATTTGTCAGGTGCTGGCAGAGCCTCTCAAAAGACAGCCATATCAGGCTCCCTTCAGCAGGCACTTCCTAGCACTGCAATAGCATCAGATTTTGGCGACTGTATATGGGAAGAATCCTACATGGGAAAGTCTCTGAATGGCGAAGGAAATACTGTGTGCTGACTCTTTAAGGTAAGAGTCTGTCCACATATAAAGCAACCCAGGTGTTTTACAATATATTTGGTTAGTTATCATTTAATTAAATATGTGCCTTGTTTTTAAATTGTACAGTATTGAGCTATGCATGGTAAGTGATGTTATTGAGGAAATTGGGGTTCCCTTCTGGGGTTCAAACTCTCAATAATAACATAATTTATAAATGGACTTGTAAGAAGCTTAATAATAATTTATTAGTTTTTTTAAGAAAATGAAACACAAGAAGATAGATAGTATAGATTAGGTGAAATTTACAGCAGCTTCCAGGAGAGAAATGTATGTAGGGGATCAAAGTAGGTATTTTCTTGTTAACAAAGGAAAAAGTATTCCTATGAATAGAGTAATAGTTGAGAAAATAGATTTTGGGGGTGAACTGCAGCTGGAGTAGAGGTGAGTGGATGGGGACAAGAATGGAAGTAAAGTGTTGAAAGGATGAGGGGAGGTGAAATTAAGGGAAGGAATGAGGGAGAGATGTTAGAATTGAAGGGGATTTGAGGGCCTGTATGAAAACTTAATGCAGTGGAAATTTATGATGAATATGAAAGCAATCTTAATGAAGTCTTCAAATAATTAGGGAATCAGAACCCCTTCTGGTCATCACTTGTAAACAAACAAAACTCCAGTGCCAGAACTGGATTTCATCCAATAGAGTCAAAAAGGTGACCTGGAAATTCCAAACAACCCAGGCTGTAACTAAGACAATAAGTATCTCGGCACAAACTGACAGACAGCAAGGACTCATTGTTGCAGACAACAGCCACACAACTTACTGATAATGAAGAAGTTGAGCTGGTGCCTACATAGAACCTTTACCACCATGTTTTAGTGTCTTTGACTTGGAAATGTACTCTGTAGGTTGCTACAAAAAAATAAAATAAAATTCCATCCCAACCACAAAACCTTTCTTGATCTACCATCTGTCTTGCCTAGAAAAACAAAACAAAACAAAAAAAACCCTGCTAGGGCAATGGGGTCACAAACCTTGTTGGAGTAACTAACCAATGTCTAGTTTGACTTAAGTTCAATTCTATGAAATAAAACCCATACCTGATTCTGATTGAATGACCAAGAAGCACAGTTTGGATAGCCCAAAGAGCTAGGATACAACCAAATACTATTGGTCTTAAAAAAAAAAAAATAAAAGAAACAATAAAATACCTCTTAGTGATTACTTGCTATACTCATAGATCAGTGTCTTATTCAGCCATCATCACAAAGATTCCTTTTGCATCAGGTGGAAACAGATACAGAGACCCACAGCAATATATTATACAAAGAGAGAGTCTTTGGAACACAGAGCACTAAATGGTATGTCTACTTTAAATCCTTCACTGAAGAGTTCAAGGAACTGTACAGAAGTGGAAGGCAGAAGAAGTGGGAAAGACAGAGGACACCAGGAGAATAACGCCCTTTAAAACAACTGAGCAAAGCTCATTTGAACTTCCAGAAACAGAAACAGCAATTACAGGACCTATATGAGTCTGTACCAGGCTCTCTGCATATAAAGGCCAGTTTTTAGCTTGTATTATTATGTAAAATATGTAAATGATTGGGTCTTTGATTCTTGTGCCTCCTCTTGGGGCTCTTCTGTTTTTCTGGTTGTCCAACTTCAGCTTCATGGTTTCATTTCATCTTATATTTTATTTTGTTATATTTGCTAATCTTTTTTAAGCCTCTTCCAATAACAGAAAGAAAGGTAGTGGAGTCAGATGACAGAGGCAGTAGAGAGGACTTGGGAGAAGAAGAGGGAGAGGAAACTATATTTCAATTTTATTTATGAAAAAGAATCTATGGCTAATTAAAGGAAGAAAAGAAAAGAAAAAAAGCTGATGCTTTCATGGCAGCTTGGCTTATTGCGGCTTCTCAAAATGCCTGGTTTAAGTTGTTAATGGTTCTTCTTAGTGGAAATGTGGTAATCCCTAGAATGCTGTAGCTACACGCAACACTAGCTGTCATTAAATAAAAATGTGTGTGGTTTGCTCCATTCAATGAGCAGAGCTATATATCATTGGGCCATTAGTTTTGTTATACTTTTACTGGATCTTATGCTTTTGTCAAAGATCTTGAAATTTTTCCAACCATGTTGGAAAACCACACAAATTTTTATGAATGACATATCTCTGAGGTTTCAAGATGTAAAAAAAATGTCAGGATTTCAGGCAAAAGTATCTGGGAAATTTCAGATGGATGCTTATTACAAAATCTTATTATATTTTGAGAATGACAGATTTTGTGCTGCCTGACCTTACACAGATGAGAACAACACTGCTGCCTGAGTTCATCCTTATAATATGGACCTGTGGCTTTGATTCTAGGCTTATCACTACATGTATAAGCTATCATATTATTGTGTTATACCACACCACCAAAAATGCAAAAGAATTGCTGTTAGTCCCAGTGCTCTTTGATGCCTGCTAGTTTTAGAAAATAATGATACACAAACATGTGCGGGAATATTGTTATCATTAGACATATTTTAGTCAATTCTTGAGAAGTCTATACATGAACACAATGTACAGTGACCATTTTCAACTTCCATTTGTCTTTCTAACTCCATTTAGATGTAGCTCCCACCTTCGTATACTCTGTGTGTAGGGACTGAAACCCACATAGTTAGTTTGAGCTGTTTAACTATTCATGGATTTGGAGTTATCCACTGAACATAGCTGACCCATCAATGGCCATAACATTAAAGAAAACTGACCTCCCTTGACCCAGTGGCACCATCAACAGGTCCTCAGCCAATGACTGGAAGTTTTGAACCACCCCTTTCCATTATATAATGTTGATTGTCTTAATCTTATACAAGTCTTGTGCAGGCAATAACAGCTACTGTGGTTTAATGTCCTAAGTGGAAAGTGAATAAAACTATTCCCTCTAAATTTGTATCTCTATACTTGCCCATAAATGAGTTCATATCTCAGATCTCATCAGTGAAATTTATTTCTGCTGTGGACAGTAGAAGAAGAGAACAGGTGTTTGTGGAGTACTCATCCAAAAATGGTTCTTCTCTACCATATCCTCTACCCTACAGATCAGAAAATATCATGGAAGGGTGAAACGAATAATTATAAAAGCCAGATGTCAGGGATGAAAGGAAAAAAACAATTTCTTCTGAACATAACAGGAAGCAGTATGGTTTTAATTACTACATTGACTTCCACTTCGGTTTTAATTACTACATTGACTTCCATTTCCTAAGTGGCTAGCAATTATGATAACTTTTCAACATGGTTAGTCTTTGAATATCTTCAGAGATATGTCTGTTCAAATATTTAGCATTTTACGTATTTATTATTGTTTTCAAATTATGTGTATGAGTATTTGGCTGTGTGTGAGTATTTGCACATGAAAATAGTGCCCCCAGAGGCCGGAGAGGAGTATCCAATCACCTGGACTTGCCATTACACGTGTTTTGAACTGTCTGATATGAGTGCTGGAAATTAAACTGCTGTTCTCTGTAACAGTAGGGTACTGGCTGGTTTTCTGTCAACTTTATAAAAACTAGAGTCATTAGAGAGGAATCCTTAACTGAGGAAAAGGCTCCTTTAATCCTAGCACTTAGGACTCAGGGATAAGTCTTTAAGTTTGAGGCCATCCTCATTTTCAGAGCAAGTTCCAGGATAGCCAAACTCAGGCAGTAGAGGAAACAATTTAAAATAGAATACTGTTGAAAATGTAAATGAATGAAGAGGCCATGTTCCAAGCCAAGCAAGCAGCAGCAATCAGTAGCTTCAGCCATATGGTTCTGGCTTTAGAGTCAAGGATTAAAAAAAAGGAAATTATGTAATCTCCCTCTGCTACTAAGGAGAGCCACTGAGGCCAGGCATGTGTCATGGATATCCTTGCATGGAAGCCCAGACAGGCTATTGTAAAATGCTGTGAATATGACTTCTCTCCAGCTTTGGGATCCCTGAAATATTGGAGATGGCAGAGTTATGGGATACCTGCTGAGGAAAGCTGCTAACAGGAAAATAGAACCAGCCCAAGAGAAAGAAAGAAGTGTGCTGGAGTCAACAAAGCTAAAAGGAGCGGAAGATCTGAAGACTGTTTTGGCATTACTCATGAAGAATGGATATGCAGAGTTTGCAGACTGCCCAGTTCATTTTCAGCTGTGTTTTGGGTCAGTATTTCCTCTCTATGCTCCTTTCTCTAACTTTTTGAATACTATTGTATATCCAGGGTCATCATATATTGGTAGTGTATGAAATGCTTTTTCATTATGATTTTATAGGGGATTACACTTATAAGATGACATAAATCTCAGAAAAGACTTTGACCTTAAGTTATTTAAACACGGTTGAGACCGTTATAGATTATGGGCACCTTTGAAGAAAGGCTGAATGTATCTCTGCATTATGTTATTATTACAAGCCTATGCAGGCCAGGGAGTGGAATGTGGTTGGTTCAATAGGAATAGTCTCCATAGACTCATGAGTTTGAATGCTTGGCCCATCAGCAGTGAAACTATTAGGAAGGTATCACCTTGTTATAGATGTGGCCTTTTTTGTTTCTCAGAAGGTAAGCTTTGTGAACTATGATGCTCAAGTTAGGCCTAATATTGTTTTTATTTATGCTGGAAGCTCCAGGACTGAAGGGGTCAACGAATTTGAGGATTGCACCAAGAAGAGAGCCTATGAGAGTCTGTTGGTGAAAGTGTAGCTCAGTTTTAGCAGAAGACCCCAGCATTCTGGAGATGCCAGTACCATGAAATGACCAACAAGAACATTAGCAGCAAAGGAGAAGTGAAAAGATCCAGAGCCTAGAGGACAAGTGGTATATGTGCTGTAGAGAGAAGAGTCAGAGAAGTAACACAAGCCCTTTGAAAGTGTTCAAAGTATTGTGAGTGAATCCCATATAATTGGACATTTATATTTACATTTATTTATTATATTTTTTAATATATTTATATATTTACTTAATGTAGTTATTATGATATTTATTCTGTTGAAGTTCAGTTTTTACTTTGTTCAGATTCTGACAGTGCCCTGGTTCTTCCCTCTTGAATAAGATATTATGTTTAATTTTGATTTCTACAGTAGCAGACAGCCAGAAAAATTTGAACTTTTAAAAGTAAGTTTGGATATTTAGAGAGAATGGATATCTTAAAGGGACTGAAATTTGACTGTGTTTGATTTTGTGAAGATAAAGGCATACATGTTTTTAATGTGAGAACTTAGAAATGAATGAAAAAGGAAGGGTTCAGGGTAAATAAAGATGTTTTTGTGTGTCAAGTTGACAAGAGGTCAGTTGTACTGGCTGATTTTGTGTCAATTTTAGCCAAACTGCAGTCATCAGAAAAGAAGAAGCCTTGATTGAAGAAATACCTCCATGAGATCTATCTATAAGGCATTTTCTCAATTAGTATTCAATGAAGAAGTTCCCAGGCCTTTATGGTGGTACCATCCCTGTGCTGGGGGTTCTGGATTCTATAAGAAATCAGAATGACCAAGACAGTAGAAGCATGTCAATAAATAGCACCCCCTCGATGACCTCTACATCAGCTCTTGCCTCCATGATCCTTCCCTGTTTGAGTTCCTGACTTCCTTCAGTGATGAATAGCAATGTGGAAGTGAACAATATGAGAGTATAAGCCAAATAAATTATTTCCTCCCCAAATGGCTTTTGGTCATTGTGTTTCCTGAAAGAAATAGAATCATTAGCTATGATAGGCATCAAGTTCTCTTAACCATTCAGCTGATTCCTCTCCACTAGTCCTTCCTTATATTTTTTTACAAGCAAGAAAAATAGCTCCATCATTTGGAAAGAAAAGCCTTTTAGCATCTTTTTATTTTATTTTATTTTATTTTATTTTATTTTATTTTATTTTATTTTATTTTATTTTATTTTATTTTATTTTATTTTATTTTGGTTTTTTCGAGACAGGGTTTCTCTGTATAGCCCTCTCTGTCCTAGAACTCACTCTGTAGACCAGGCTGGCCTAGAACTCAGAAATCTGCCTGCCTCTGCCTCCCAAGTGCTGGGATTAAAGGCGTGCGCCACCAACGCCCGGCTAGAGAAAGCCTTTTTATACATGTACCAATGAAGGACATTTATATTCCACAATTAGCACCAAAAGTGTCTTGTCATTAGTTTTTAACTTATTTAATATTTCAGTAGTGTTTTCTGACTTGTAGGCCATAAGTCCTTCACTATTTCCTTGATCAAATTTAATTGTCCTTTGTGCAATTTATGTGTTGTTATTTTATTTTTGTTTGTTAATTGATCATTTTACGGTATAATCATAGATATATCTCCTTTAAATTTATATTTTTTTATTATTTTTAGTTATTCAATTGAGATCCTTCTCACTGCTCCCTCCCAGTCACCCCCTCCCAGAATTCTTTCACCAAACCTCTTCCTATGAGTGGGTGGGGATCCCATGATATCTCCTTACTCTGGAACATCAAGTCTCTGTGAGGCTAGAAGCATCTTCAACCACTAAGGCCAGAAAAAGCAGCCCAGCTAGAAGAACATACCCCACAGACAGGCAATAACTTTTGGGATGGACCACCTACAGTTGCTCTGGACCCTCATGAAGGCCAAGCTGCACTTTTGCTACATATGTATGGGGAGGCCTAGAGCCTGCCTATATTATATCTTTTGGTTGATGGTTCAGTCTCTCAAGAGCCACAAGGGTCCAGGTTAGTTGATTCTGTTGTTTCTTCCTGTGGAGTTCCTATCCCTTTTAGAGCCACATTCTTTCCTAGAGTTTTTCCATAGGAGTTCCCAAGCTCCATCCACTGTTTGGCTATGGGTTTCTGCATCTGTCTGAGTCTGGTGCTGTGTTGACCCTCTCAGAGAACAGCAGTGTTAGACTCCTATCTGCAAATATAATATAGTATCATTAATAGTATCAAGGATTGGTGCTTGCTCATGTAATGCAGCTGTTATTGATTGGCCATTACCTCAGTCTCTGCTCCACCCCCATGCCTGCATTTGGGTCAGAATTTTTCTAGGTGTATAGGTGTCCTTATCACTTCATTGCGGTTTTTGCCTGGCTACAGGAGGTGACCTCTTAAGGCCACCATATCTCCAATGCAGTGAGTCACAGCTAAGGATACTCCATTGATTCTTGGGCACCTCCCTTATCCCAAGACTCTGCTTCATCCAGGAGATAATCTCTACCTCTTCAACTCCATCAGTTAGAGAATTTCATTCATTCTCATGGATATCTGGTCATTCCTTCTCTCTTTCCCAACACCTGATCCAGAACCAACCCCATTCTCGTCCCCATCCCCTTCTCTTACCCAATTCTCTCCTCCTATCTGTCTCTTATGACAATCTTATTTCCCCTTCTAAGTGAGATTCTCGCACCCTCAATTGTGCCTTCCTTCTTGTTTACCTTCTTTGAATCTTTGGGTTTTTGCATGGGTATCCTGTATTTGTGGCTATATCACTTATATCACTTATAAGTGCCAACCATGACCTTTTGGGAAGAAGTTACTTCACTCAAGATAATATTCTCAAGATCTATCCATTTGTATGCAAAATTAATGATGTCTTCTTTTAAATAGCTGAATAGTACTCCATTGTGTATATGAACCATAAAGCTGCTCTGAACATAGTTGAGTAAGTATCTTTGTAAAATGGTGAAGTGTCTTCTGGGTATATGCTCGTGGATCCCTGTTCTGGAGGGCTTCTCATGAAGATCTCTGGCTTAGGGAGGGGGAATCGCCTCCACTACCTCCACTGTTGCCTCTGCCAGTGTCTCTGCTGTTGCCACCCAGTTGCTCCCAGGTGCTGCACCTGTCTCTCTGAGCTGAGCCAGTCTGGGCTGGGCCGGTGAGAAGCTGGCTAGCTAGCAAGGAGGGGAGGGTCCTGAAGGTGCTTTAGGAGAGCAGATCTCTTCCCAAATGTTACAGCTCTTGCAACAGAAACTCTTGGACAATGGGATGATTTTCACACACCTTTACTTCTCCCAAATAGGGCTCTTATATACAGTTTTGGGGTGGGTTAGGGTCTGGCAGCAGATAACCCCTATTGGCTTGGTCTGAGAGCTTGGAGATACCTCATCTACATGTGGGAGAGCATGAGGCACTGTTCCTATGTGACTGATGGCCATCTTTGGGAGGGGGTATGGAGGGCTGAAACTAAGTGAAAGGAAACAGGGTTCGAGGAGCAAGGCTGAACACCTTCCGTCTGATTGAGGTCTTGGGTTCGAGGCTTGTGCTCAACCAGGCACCCAGCTGCCTCTCACAGCCCACTGCCTCACATATGCTCAGGAGCAGCTAGATCTTGATGTAGAGATATTCCTGTTTTCTGAAAAATGGCCAAATTGATTTCCAAAGTAGTTGTACATGTTTGCACTCCCACCAGCAGTAAGGTGTTTTCCTTGCCAGTATGTGCTATCACTTGAAATCTTTTATCTTAGCCATACTGAATGAAGTGAGATGGAATCTCAGAGTTGTTTTGATTTGCATTTTCCTTATGACTAAGGACTTTGAGCACTCCTTCAAATGCTTCTTGGCCATTCAAGATTCCTCTGTTGAGTAGTCTCTGTTTAGCTCTGTTCTCCATTTTTAATTATTTTGGGGGATTGATGGTCTTTAACTTCTTGAATTCTTTGTAAATTTTGGATATTAGCCCTCTGTAGGGTTAGTGAAGATCCTTTCTCAATATGTAGGCTACCATATTTTTCTATTGACAATGTCCTTTGCCTTACAGAAGCTTTGCAGTTTCATGAGGTCCCATTTGTCAATTATTGATCTTAGAGCCTGAGACATTTTTGTTATGTTCAGGAAATTTCCCTGTACACCAATGAGTTTGAAGTTCTTTTCCAGTTTCTCTTCTATGTTAAGGTCCTTAATCCACAAAGACTTCAGTTTTGGGCAAGGTGATAAATATCCATCTATTCGCAGTCTTCTACATGTGGACATTCAGTTAGACCAGCACCATATGTTTTCTCTTTTCTATTGTATTATTTTGGCTTCTTTTATCAAATCAAGTGTCCATAGGTATGTAGGTGTATTTCTGGGTCTTTGATTCTATTTCATTGATCAACTTGTCTTTTTATGTATCAATAACATGCAGGTTTTTTTTTTTCACTATTGCTCAGTACTACAGCTTGACATCAGGGATGGTGATTCTTCCCAGAGTTCTTTTACTGTTCAGGATTTCTTTGGCTATCCTGGACATTTATTTTTTTTATATATGAAGTGGTGAATCTCTCTCTTAAGATCTATTACAAATACATTTGGAATTTTGATGACAATTGCATTGAATCTGTATCTTGATTTTGGTAACATGGCCATTTTCTTCACTGTTTGTCCTGTCTATCCATGGTAGATCTTTTTATCTTCTGATATTTTCTTCCGTTTTCTTTATTCAGTGACATGGTGTTCTTGTCATACATATCTTTCACTTGCCTGGTTAGAATTACACTAATGTATATTATATTATTCATGGCTATTGTAAAAGTTGTTGCTTCCATAATTTCGTTCTCAGCCAGGTTGTCATTTGTATAAAGGAGAGTTACTGATTTATTTGAGTTAAGTTTACTGAAGCTATTTATCAGATGTAGGAGTTCTCTGGTAGAATTTGTTGGGTCTCTTATGTATACTATCATATCATCTGCAAATAGTGATATTTTGAATTCTTCCTTTCCAATTTGTATCCTCTTCATCTCCTTTAGTTTTCTTATTGCTCTGAATAGAAGTTCAAGTCCTATATTGAACAGATAGGGAAAGAGTGGGAGCCTGGATTTGTCCATGATTTTAATGTAATTGCTTTTAATTTCTCTCTATTTAGCTTGATGTTGGCTATTGGCTTGATGTATATGCTTTATGATTATATATGTCCCTTGTATACTGGTCTGGGATAGATGGCACGCTATTCAGAGTGGCTCTTAGATCTACCATTTGAATATTATGTTATATCTCATAATACTGTTGAATCATCAAATTAACTGTAACTATTTGCATATGAAATTTTCAGGTTTTCTTAGTTTTGAAACTATCTCAGAAATATGGACAATATCTGCGTGTAATTTTAAAATATTGATGCCCTTTACTTTTTTAATGTGGTGACTTTCAAAACCATATTTTGCCACAGCAATGTGTTTGTAAAGTAGATGAATCTGAAACATTTAAAGAAATTCCAGAGTCAGTATATATAATCCCTTAAATTATATCTCAAGCCATACAAATTTCCACCTTTGTTATAATTATAGTTATTATTCCCTTTTTGTCTCTTTTATATACAAAAGAATTAAAATATGTGAGATCTAAGCTAACAAAACAGTATGATGACTGATAACATTGAAATTGTTTTACATATATGATTGTATGATATGTATAATACATACATACATACATATATACATACATATTATGCACTAGAAGTAAGTGGTAAACTAGAAGTAAGTGGATTGACAGTTTCATGAAGAATTAGCCTTTTTACAAAGGGGAACTTGGAAAAGTGCTGTAATTCTTTACCAGAATAAAACACAAACAACCAGCTGTTAACAGAGCGATAGTACAAAGCTTACACTATTCAACTGGATTTGCCCTAATTTGCTTCACTGAAAATGTGTAACATTTGATATTCTGTCTAATTTTTACATCTTACTTTACTAACTGTGACATTCCTGGCTATTTATTTCTTTGTGGTAATATCTACCACTTGTTCCCTTATAGTTACTAGAAAGAACATTTATATTCTGATTTCTTATATTGAATACAACTATTATTTACATATAGGAAATTTTCAGTTTCATTTTTCTATCAACTAAAAGAATACTTTAGAAATGTGTCCCAATCAGTTATGTTACACACACACACACCCCACAAAGCATTAAAAATGTACCAAGTTATTAGCCTACATAGTACATTAATTTATTTAAATAATAATGTCAGGATTAGTGCCTACTCATGGGATGGATCACAATTTAAGCTGGTCACTGCTCTTTCATCAGTTTCTGCTCCATTTTTGTTTCTGTGGTTTTTTTTAGATAGGAATTATTTACATCACGCAAATTATAACAAAAAATCTCAAAATATACTTAAAGAATCTTTTCCTCCACAATTCATTAAAAAAAATCTCTTTTTACTTCATGTATATCATGGGAGTTTTACAATTCAATGCAATCATGTATTTGAGACTACTTATTATGATGCTCCTAATCATTATGATTAGGAACAAAAATATGGACATGTTTTGTGTGTGTGTATGTGTGTGTGTGTGTGTGTGTGTGAGTGTGTGTGGTGTGTTTCAGAATAGCAGAGATAGCACCGACATTCTTTTAATGACACATTATCTTTTTTATCCATTAACTTTTTTGTTTATTAGATTTACAGTTTGATCATTGTCCTTCTCCACCTCTCCTTTCAGTCCTACCATTATATCCCTTCCCTCATCCTCTTCTCTCCTTCTGCTCAAAGAAAGGGGTGTGCCATCTGTAGGGAAGCAATGCCTGTTCTGATACATGGAAGCAATCAGCAAACTTAGAAACAGAAAGTAGAATTTCACAAAAATTAGAAGAAGATTCAAATAAAGATAAAATAAGAGTAATTACAAATAAGGAAGAAATAAGTTTGATCTGAAGAATTTTACATGTGTTATAAAGAATTAACACCCACTTAAAAATAAAGCATAAAACTAGTATTAACTCTAGTTAATATAAAATAAATTTCAGTGCATTTGATAGTTTTCATTCTATATCACCACAGCTGCTAAGAAAAAAACATACTTAGGGGGTATCACTCATTGATGGTGATTACAACATCCTATCATGTAATAAATTTTCAGTCATTAATTTCTCTCTACAAAAATACAACAGCCGAAAAGAGTTGTATTCAAACTAATATAAAGTTCCTTACTTTTCTACTTTTCTGTTTGGAAAACTACTATACCTTCTTCACAGTTGAAATAAAACCCATTTTAAATTGAGCTATCAATGAACACCATTTACTATATCCCTGAAAATGCTCGTGACTTATGTTTTTTGAGACAAATGACAGGGTTACATCTTTCTGTCTATTCAATAAGCTTGTACATTTGTTTTCAAATATTTCATTAATTTAATTTTTATTTTCAGTGGAGTTTCTACATCTTTTGAATATAGGCATGTTGTCTTAAATTAAATAGATAGGAAATTGAAGGACTTATCACTGTGTTTCTTGAAAATTACTGCTTCCTTCAATTTTAATTATGTCATGTTCTCTATCTCTTCTCAAAAAGAATTCACTCTTCAAAGGATCTAGTAACAACTAACAAAGAGATGCTATAAGGCTTCCCACCAGTGTTTTTACAGGAGTTAAAGAGGAAAATATAGAGAAATGTCAAAAATATAAATAAATGAATATAATAACATCATCTGTTCTCTCAAGAGACCAAATGTGTGTGCCAGCACAAAACCCAGTATCTCTCTATATTTTTTACTCTATATTAGTGATTTTTTCATTATATTTTTTATAGAAATAATAATGAAATTTATATAACTAACTTTATAATGTATTACTCAGTCTTACTAATAATCCATTTGAATGATATTTTGAAGTGTTCTAATATGATTGAAGTATTAATAAAGTATTTTCTTGAATTAGAATGACTTAAAGTTCTGCTTTTGTACAAGTAACTATCAATATTGAATTTTTTATTGAGGATTAAAAGGACTGACATTTAATTCTTTGCCATTGGCTATTTTTCAATATGAAGGTTTTTCCTGCCAACTGATAAATCCAAGATAATGCTCCTTTTTTCTTTAATAAGAGGGCTTAAAAGACATCTCTAATCTCTTGGTGAGTTGCAGTAGCTCTCATCAAGTAAGAAGCTGCTTTTGAACAGAGAATAATGGCAAAAAAAAAGATATAACTTATAACTAACTGCATATTCCATTATTCCAGACATTTTTTTCATCTAGTTTAGATAGAAAATGTTTCTTTATTATTAACTCCAACTATCTATCAATTACATATCCTTAATGAATTCTAAACTTCAAGGACAAATTTTTGTTAATTCTATTCTTAATATGGTTAGATGTCATGTTCCTCAAATTATATTACATAAAAGAAAATCATGGTTTTATTGCTGATGTATACATTATGGAAAATTGCAGTGGCTATACATTTTCAATAAGCTATAGAAGTTTTTATATTTATTAATAATTAACAATTTTTTGTTAATATATACACCTATATGGATAAAATTGTTAAGATGAAATGTTTTTTTGTAACAACAGACAAATATCCAACACACGAAATAAAAAATTAAGGGTTTAATATAGACATAGTGCCAATTCTTTAATTTAATATCGAAGCAATAGGAATAAAAGGGCTAAGGCTGACTGAGCAGCATAAGAAGTCAAGTCATTAAACTATATGTCAAAATTTGTTTTTAAAAGTATGCTAGTACATAGTTACTTCATTTTCCAACTTAAAAATACCCTTTGGGAAGAAGAATCTCATCTTTTGGAACTGCTCCATTAGATGATTGTGGATTATTTGTGGTGTATCTTTTAATTTTTAAAAATTATTTGGGAGTGCCCAGTAAGAAAAGGGGTGCCATCCTTGTGCTTTGGCTCATTACACAAGAAAGGTAGGTAAGCAAACAAGTATTCAAGCCAGTAAGCGAATTTTTTCATGGTTCTGACATAATGCTTGCCTTAGTTTTTCCCGTCTTGCTTCCCTAGGCTATGGATGGTAAACCTGTAACATGATAAATCCCTTCCCCACATTTGATTTTTGGCTTTGTGTTTATCAAGTCAGCAGAAATAAAACTAGGAAACTGAAAAATTAAATTGTAGAGCATTTATATGGCATTTCTTTATTCACTGGATTTAATCTCCAGCACAAAAAAGCCAGTTCACTGAAATTTAAATTTTCTATTCCTCAAAATGAAGATTGTTTTGTTTTACCTAGTTTAGGTACAGCATATCATTAAAAATTCTCATGGAAAAAAAATTAATTGGATAAAAGGTAATAAATATAATTATAAATTCAGCACATATGTACACCCTGTGTAACATATTTGTATTTCTTATTCTCCCGAGTTCAAAGCTCAATTCATTAGAGAAACTCTTTTTATTTTTCAAGTAAGAATAATTCTCTTTAAATAAATTTTTCTTTTTATTTGTATACTTTTATTCTAGTAATGACATATGTGTGCTTATGTTCATGGTACTGAGAAGCGGGCATTGTATCCCCTGAATATGTAGTTTTGAGATGTAAGGGGGGAAAGAACTCTAGTCCCTTTGGAAGGCAGGAAATTGATTACATACTGAATTATCTAGTTCCAAATAATTTCACTTTAAAGGCACTTTTATTAGCTTTTACAGCAAAAATCACAAAGAAAGATTTTGCTTGAAGATTCTTATGCCTTAGGAAAAAAAGAATAGGATAGATATTGATCAAAATTGATGTCACTTTAATTATTCATTAGTTGTTTTATGTGCAGAAAATATCTTTTTATCAATGTTACTGTAGTTCAGACTGATACAGCAATTCAGATACCTTATTATATTATTTCAAGTATGCACACAGTGAAAAAAGAAATAATGAGAGTTCATAAAAACTTTGTGTAAGGGGCTTTAAGTCTCTCATCCTTACATTGTTATCTCTAAGGTATTCTACTCAACCTGGTTTTGCATAGTAACATCTCCAAAGATAATCAAAAAGACTCCCAGATATCTCTAGAAAATTTAAAATTACCAGTTGTTGAAGTTGTGGACATAGTGTATAGATGTGAGTTATAGTGTAGAGCTTAACACTTAATAGAAAAGTGGAGTAATAATATAAAGATCACATAAATACCCGAAAGTTCACCATCTTTTATTTTCTTTGACTCTGCAGCACATGTGTTCAAATACTTTTGTCTTTTATAATATATATTAGAAGACAGGTATAAAATCTAATAGTTCTGGTTTCATATATTACTTGTTTTTGTTTTGTTTAGTTTTTGTTAATTTCTTTCTATTGCAGTTTATTTATATTTCTTTATGTGTTCAGGTTTTTTTATTATCATGTTGCAAAGGGACTCTTATTTCTTCCAATCTATTTAGTATTTTGGATGTTTCTTTTACTTAAAAGGCAACTTCTTCTTTAGTTTAGGAAAATTTTCATATTATTTCATCAAAAATATTTTTTAGACCTTTGGGCTGATATTATTCTTCTATTCCAAAACACCTGTAGTCTTTGTCTATTCATGTGTTTCAGAGTTTCTGGTTGTTTAGTGCCAGGAATCTTTTTAGACTCCATAACTGTTTTGAAATGATATGTCCATTTTTCTATTCTTCCTTAATGCTGAGATTCTCTCTTCTATTCCTCTTCGTTGTTGAACCTTGCCTCTGTAGTTGTCAGGGTACAGGCTATTTCAATGGTCTGCTCTTAGAGAATTAGCAACAGTTTTCAATAGTATCTGCCTCTACCATCTGCTACTGTTGCCAGGTATGCCAGATGTGTGCTCAATATAAAAGGACCACCAGTCACTGCAGCTCTCTTTCTATATTCCTTGTCTTTGTTTTTCTGCCCATGCCCCATCTCTATTACCTTTCACTCCCCTCATGGCTCTGTCTCAGTTACTTTCTGTCTGTCTGTCTGCCTGTCTGCAGGTCCTCTTTGTGTGCCTCTATCCCTTCTTCAAATTCTAAATTCTCTCCCTTCCCCAAAATAACCTGTTTTGCATCAGATTTTGTTGCATGTTTTAATTTTTGAGGACCTGCTGTGATAGAATAACTTGGCTCTGCTGGTGACATATTTTCTGGGTGGTTTTTATTATTATTATTATTATTATTATCATTTACTTTTTGTTTTATTCGATACTTTATTTACATCAGATGTAATCCCGTTACCCTATTTTCACCCCACCCAGGAAACGCCTATCCTATACCTCCTCCTCCTGCATTATATGAGGATGTGACCCAATCCCCCCACTCCCACCTCCCACTCTCGAATTCCCTAACACTGGGCATCCAGCCTTCATGGGACCAAGGATCTCTTCTTCCACCTACGCCCCACAAGGCCAACCTCCCCAGCACATACAGCTGGAGCCATGGGTCCCTGCCTATGTGCTCCCAGGCTGGTGATTTAGAATCTAAGAGCTCTCATTGGTTGGTATTGTTACTCTCCTCATGGAGCTGCAAAGCATTTCAGCTCCTTCAGCCTTCTCTCTAACTCTTCCATTGGGAACCCTATGATCATTTCAATGGTTAGCTGTGAGCATCCGACTCTGGATATGTCAGACTCTGGCAGACCTCTAAGGAAACAGCTATATCAGGCTCCTGTTAGCATGCATTTCCTGACATCCATATCAGCATCTAACTTTGGTACTGTACATGGGATGGTTACCCAGGTGGAATGGTCTCCAGACTGACCCTCCTTCAGTTTCTGTCCCACACTCCATACTTGTCTCCATATTTACTCCACTGAGTATTTTGTTACTCCTTCTAAGAAGGATAGAAGCAACCCAGAGTTGATCTTCCTTCTTCATGAGCTTCATGTTGTCTGTGAGTTTGAATCTTGGTATTGCGAGCTTCTGGGCTAATATCCAGTTATCAGTGAGTGAATACCATGTGTGTTTCTTTTGTGTTTGGGTTACCTCACTCAGGATGATTTTTTCTAGTTCCATCCATTTTTCATAAGAAATTCTCAAATTTATTGTTTTTTAATAGCTGAGTAATACTTCATTGTGTAAATGTACCTGATTTTTTGTTGTGGTACATTCCTCTGTTGAAGGACACTGGGTAATTTCCAGCTTCTGGCTATTATAAATAAGGCTGCTATGAATATAGTGGAACAAATATCCTTGTTATATGTTGGAGCATCTTCTGGGTTTATGCCCAGGAGTGGTATAGTGGGTCTTTAGGTAATATTATGTCCACTTATCTGAGGAACCATCAGACTGATTTCCAGAGTGGTTGCACCAGCTTGCAATCCCACCAACAATGGAGGAGTGTTCCTCTTTCTCCACATCCTCACCAGCATCTGCTATACTTGAGTTTTGATCTTAGCCATTCTAACTGTTGTGAGGTGGAATCTCAGGGTTGTTTTGATTTGCTTTCCCTGATGACTAAGAATATTGAACTTTTAGGTGTTTCTTGACCATTCGAGTTTCCTCAGCTGAGAATTCTTTGTTTAGCTCTGTACCCATTTTAATGGGTTATTTGGTTGTCTGGAGTCTAATTTCTTGAGTTCATTGTATATATTGGATATTAGCCCTCTATCAGAAGGGGGATTGGTAAAGATCTTTTCCCAGTCTGTTGGTTGCCATTCTGTGCTATTGACTGTGTCCTTTGCCTAACAGAAACTTAGCAATTTTGTGAGGTCCCTCCCAATTGTCAATTCTGTTTGGTGTTCTATAGGCTTCTTGTATGTTTATGGGCATCTCATTCTTTAGGTTAGGGAAATTTTCCTCTATAATTTTGTTGGAGATATTTACTGGCCCTTTAAATTGGGAATCTTCACTCTCATCTATACCTATTATCCTTAGGTTTGGTCTTCTCATTGTCTCTTGGATTTCCTGGATGTTGTGGGTTAGGAGCTTTTTGCATTTTGCATTTTCTTTGACAGTTGTGTCAATGTTTTCCATGGTATCTTCTGCACCTGAGATTCTCTCTTCTATCTCTTGTATTCTGTTGGTGATGCTTGTGTCTATGACTCCTGATCTCTTTCCTAGGTTTTCTATCTCCAGGGGAGTTGAGATTTCTTTCTTTTTTCTACTTCCATTTTTAGATCCTGGATGGTTTTGTTTAATTCCTCTACCTTTTTGGTTGTGTTTTCTTGCATTTCATTAAGGGATTTTTGTGTTTCCCTTTTAATGGTTTCTGGACAACTAATTTGCTTCTATACTGACTAATACTATGTGAGTTCTAGAAAATATCATTTATTTATATATGAACTATACTAGAAATATTTAAGGTAGCTGGGTAGACTAGGATAGATGTGTCTTAAAAAAACTGTTAAATTTGGGCTCTTTCATTCAAATTAATTTAACCGTTACAATATCAAATTTTATATATTAATGAAATTACTTAGTCATATTAATTGCTGTAATAAATATATATGACTAAATCAATTAAAAGAAGAAAATTTGGCTCACAGAAAGTTTAATCTATGGTCACTCTGACCCATATATTTAAATGTATATGATGACACTGGGAACATATGGCAGAGATGGCTCTTTACTTCTCAGAAGTCAAGACATGGAGAAAAAGAAAGTACAGGAAGAAACCTGGGCCAGATACAGCTTTCCAGAACCCATCCCTTATGATCTGTATCTTTCAACTAGGTCCAGAGGACACAAACATCCTACAATTATGAATGTTGCCTGAAATAACTGTAAACAACAATGTGTTTTCGCATCATAAAAAGTTTGGACAATCCTGCAAGACATTGCTTCATTCCATTAAGTCAATAAAAAATTATTTGAGGTTTGTGTTTTTTTGACTAATTCATAGATTAGTCAAGTGATTTAAAGCAATTGTTGTTGCATGTACTTTGAAGCAAAGAAAACGTCAAGTATTTTCCTTAAAATGTTTTCATTAATAAAAGCTATTACTGAAGAAATAATATGAGTCATATCCTATAAGTGCATTATATATGCACTGCATAATTTTGTACATTCCTGTTGATTATATTGCACTCTACCTTTCAGAATTCTGAAATAGTGATACTTGTTGCTTTGGTAGAGCTACCTCTGATGAATCAGATACTGAAGTCACTGACCTTTTATAGTTTCATATATAAAGTTCCAAGGATTCAATCTATTTTCCAGATATAAAAACCTAGAGCAACTTCACAAAATTTACAATCAAGCAGTACAGGTTCACTATAGCATTCCATTTCAAACATATGAAAACCCTTGAGCAAAACGGAATGAACTGAAAAAGAAATAAGGCAATTAGATATATTTTGGTTTCAAAGAAGGAACTTTCCTGTTCTGTTCTCAATGCTGAGTTCCCAAGTTACAACTTATGGAAAGTTTAGCACTAAGGTCTCTTCAAAATTTAGGAATATGAAAGTATATGTAATGAACCCTCATTAAATTTGTTCATCATTATAAGTCATAAAATTTAATGTTTCTTGAATTGTGGTAACACTGGAGAATAAAGACAAATGTAATATGACACCTAGTAAATTAGCATGTAATCAAAATATATAAAGTGTAAGTATATGTGACCTTTAAAGACAAAAATTTAGAAATTCTGAACTGAATAAAAATGAGCATGGTAATCATATTTTACCACCATGGATAGTAGTACTGAAAGGTAAACCTGGACAATAGAAAGTTAGGTTTGCTTTCTGTAGGTGGCTGTTTCATAGTGCACAAACTTGTCAATATATATATATATATATATATATATATATATATATATATATATATATATGTGTGTGTGTGTGTGTGTGTGTGTGTGTGTGTGTGTGTGTGGTGTGTGTGTGTCTATGCTAATGTGTATATAGGTTAGCACTGCAAAATGAACCAAAAACAGCATGAGAATAAGCCCCCATATCCAAATGTTCAGAAAGCTGACAAAAGGGTGTTTTAATAAAAGTGATATTTTCAAAACTGCCAAGTATTCTGTAGGCAAAAACTAGGAGGAGAAGATTGGCTTTCAAAAAAATTATTTTGGTAGAGGTAAAAAAGTATCATATACTACAGTGAGACATGTAAAATATATGTATGTCAATATTAAGATGCAAGTCATGTAAATGTTTAGTGATGAAAAGAAGAAAGAAGTATGCTTGCTTCTCTTTGGATATAGAGCTATACACAGTGACTCTCTTTTATGGTCATAAACCCAGCTTGTGAGAAAGATCTTGCAGCTTGCATTTATAAAGCTATTTTAGTAGTGAAAATGTGAAGTTTCCTACAAGCGTGTTTTTGAACCATTTTAAGACATATATAATATATACTCTGAAATGATTTTTTTTTCACATTTGATCAAAGCCAATTCAGATATGAAGATTCATTATACAAAAATAAACAGTTTAAACAAAACAGGAATGGCTCAAATTATGTCTTCAAGAATCAAGGAGATGGTAATGTTAATTTAGAGACAAAGTGATCTTAATATTTTCTAGCTGTGCATGGATATTTCTATGTAATTCATTAGGTAAATTATATTCATTTGAGCACTGCGGGTACATTCTTTTTGGCAAGCACTTTAAGTGATTTGTAACATCCTACTATTCTGTTTATATATGATACATGATACCTGACCACCCAGGAAGCTGATCAGGTTGAACACCAGAATGCAATTCTCTTTGTAAAAGTGTGCAAAGTGGAATGATGGACTCTAAAAAAATTTAACTCATTAAAGTACAAAAGAACTCATCAAGTAAATGAAAACTGGATAAACTCAGAAGGGCAAATTCCACATTTTCCCATCTCAAATATAAAATGTAAAGACATGAAAGTAAAGGAATAATTTGAACGAGGAAGTGACTGAACATGGTGAAGATAAGAGATGGTAATAAAGAAAGAGACTATATCATTTTATCATTAAATTCACATTATATGGAGAAAATAAAAAAATAATAAAAAACTTAGCAGGAGTGTTCAGGTAATTGGGTTCAATGCCTTGCTTGTTCTTTGACTATTTATGTTTATTGTCTTGCTTATTCCTTGACTATTTGCATCTATTGTATTGCTCTACCCTCAACATTAGAACTGACCTTAATACATGCATGTAATTAAAATGGTATAAAAGAACAAAAGAGGAGGGGGGTTGGGATAGGGGGTTCTAGGGAGGGGAAATGGGGAAAGGGGATGACATTTGAAATGTAAATAAACAAAATATCCAATAAATAAAATAAAATAAATAAATAAAATAAAATAAAATAAAATAAAATAAAATAAGCTGGTAAATCCAGAAATCCCCACACCTTTCTTTCCAAAGTTTATTTTTATTTAATCTTTTTTGAACAAGCAGTATTTTCTTAACCGTTTATTCAGCACACTCATGAATATTTTTTTCTGGATCCAGAGTTCACTCGTTTTTTAAAAAAAATTTTCTTTTAATTTTTAAAGATCATACTGAATCAGAGTAAAACAGGGATTTGTTTGGTTGAACAGAATTGTAACAATAATAGAATTTTAATAGAATATTCAATAACATTTTTGATAAATATAGGAAATTATTATAATGATGGCATAAAAGCTAGATGAATAATAATGCAAAATTTGTGATAAATTAAAATATTTTAAATAGAAAGATTAAACAAATTCTAAGTTCTCTTGAAATTATAGTTCAAAAACAGGACTCCATGAATTATCTTTTCAAAAGTCACCACAATAAACAATGAACAATATTTAAAGATGCTTGAATCACTAAACTTTATTTAACTAATAAACATAATATGTGCCCATTTAATAAATAACGACTTCTCTGTGGCTGAGAAATAAGCTCAATGAGTAAAATGTTTGCTTTGTAAGCCTGGAGACTTAGCATACTTAGCAACAGGTGTATATGACATTGAACAGAGTTATATGATAAAATCTCAGTTGGGAAACCAAATGTCCCAGAAAAAGACTGCCCTGAAACCTTATCATTGAAAAATGTTTTTGAATATTGAGGCCCATTATGGGTGGTCCTATCCTTGGGAAATAGTTCTCAGATGTATAAAAAAAATCTAACTCCATGTGAATTGCAGGGCAAACCAGTAAGCACTTCATCTATGGATTCTATTTTTGTTCCTTCCCTGACCTCTTTGTGATGGACTATGGCTTAGAAGTGTAAGTCAAGTAAATCCTTTCCTCTCCAGATTGCTTTCAGGTAGAATGATTTATTAAAGTTATGGAATTCAACTTTGAACAGGACTCGAATTTGGATGTCCAGTGCCCTCATGAATGCCAGCCAGGCTTTGTAGTGCAACTCAGTGACCCTTTTTTGGGGAAAGAAGTAGAGACAGATGAATCCTAGAGCTTGTCAGTCTAGCTAAAATGACAATCTACAGGCTCAGTGAAATACTGTGTCTCAAAAATTTAAAAAGAGGAAGGAGAAAGAGGGAGAGTAGGGAGTGGAGGGAGAGAAATGACATTGAGCTCCATCCTCAACAAACTCACACACAAGATCCATATACAAAATCCATAACACACACATTCACACAATTTTACTTTCTGGTTCTTTCATAATTAATAAGAACTCAATAATTATAATTCAAATATCTATGTACCACAAACATTATTTTGTACTGAAAACTTAATTTAAAATTCTGTAATAAGAATCCAATATTTTTCACACACAAATTCACACACTGGATTTATTCACTGAGTTAAATATATAAAATATTTTAATTTTGCCCTCCTTATTTTATCACATATGCATAAAATTTTCCTACCTAACAACCTAATAAGAATTTGTTGGTAAGACATACACCATAAATATGTTGTATAATTTTATTGAGAATATTTTAAATAATTACCAACTAAAGTGACATTTGTATGACAAGTACATGTTCAAAATATCATGGCATAAATTGTAAGGATATGCTATAGGGTTCAAGTCTAAAATCAAGCTACATTATAAATTTTCAGAAGGGTTTATTCTTATTAGTCACAAAAAATGATGTGAAAAATGATTGTACAATATCAACAGTGAAAGCAATAAATATATCATCATTTTGTAATCTTAAAAGTACATTTTTAGTTACTAAAGAAGTACAAATTACTCTTCTCTCTCCTCTTAATATAAGAAGACAGTATTTCACAGCATACTATATACCTGTGTTTAGGAAATTTCAGCTTTGTTCTATGAAATTATCTGCTTCAAAAACAAGAGTCAAAATAAAATATAAAAATGTTATCACATTCATTTTGGGAAATCACAAGTCTAAGTTGTAAAGAAGAAAATAATTCCTTACCAGCTGACTATTTGGGAATTGTTGTATTTATTTATTTATACCTTTGAAAATACTTTATTTAATTTACATCATGATTGGTGTCCACTTACAGATCACAACCTCAAACAGTGCCTCCATTGACCGCTCCCCTTCTGCTCTGAGTTGGTGGAGGGCCCCCTGGGTATCCCCTAACTCTGGGATATCAAGTTTCTGCAGGGAAATGTGCATTTTCTCCCAGTAAGGCCAGACAAAGAGCTAAGATAGGGCATGTACTCCACAAACAGGCAACCGGTTTAGGGGTTGTCCCCAATACAGTTATTGGAGGATCCACATTTAGACTGAGCTGCACATCTGCTATACATGTGCTAGGGTACTATGTCAAGCCCATATATGTTCCTTGGTTTGTGTTTAAGTCTCTAAGAGCCCCCATAGATCCAGTTTAGTTGACTGTTAGTCTTCCTGTGGAGTTCCCTTTGAGACCCTAAATTCCTCTCCCAGCTCTTCTATAAGGGTCCCTAAGCACAATCCAGTATTTGGCTGTGAGTCCCTGTATCTGTTTCAGTTAGCTGGTGAGTAGAGTCTCATGGATGACAGTTATGCTAGGTTCCTGTCTGCAAGCATAACAGAGTATCTTTAAGTGTCAGGGATTTGTGTTCAATGGTGGGATTGAAACGGTGGGCTGGTTACTGGTTTGCCATTCCCTTAGACTCTGTTCCATGCCCTATCTCTGCATTTTCTTGAAGACTTGATAAATTTGTATTATTTGTGACTATTGTGAAGGGTGTCACTTCCCTAATTTCTTTTCCAGCCTGTTTATCTTTCATGTAGATGAAGGCTACTGATTTGTTCGAGTTGATTTTATAACCTGCCACCTTGCTGAAGTCGTTTATCAGGTTTAGGAGTTCTCTGGTGGAGTTTTTGGGGTCACTTAAGTATACTATCATATCATCTGCAAATAGTGATATTTTGACTTCTTCCTTTCCTATTTGTATTCCTTTGACTTCTTTTTGTTGTCTAATTGCTCTGGCTAGGACTTCCAGTACTATATTGAATAGGTAGGGAGAGAGTGGGCAGCCTTGTCTAGTCCCTGATCTTAGTGGGAATGCTTCAAGTTTCTCTCCATTTAGTTTGATGTTAGCTATTGGTTTGCTGTATATTGGTTTTACTATGTTTAGGTATGGTCCTTGAAATCCTGTACTTTCCAAGACTTTTACCATGAAGGGATGTTGGATTTTGTCAAATGCTTTCTCAGCATCTAGAGATATGATCATGTGGTTTTTTTTCTTTGAGTTTGTTTATATAGTGGATTACATTGATGGATTTCCGAATATTGAACCATCCCTGCATTCCTGGGATAAAGCCCACTTGATCATGATGAATGATTGTTTTGATGTGTTCTTGGATTCGGTTTGCTAAAATTTTATTGAGTATTTTTGCATCAATATTCATAAGAGAGATTGGTCTGAAGTTCTCTTTCTTTGTTGGGTCTTTGTGAGGTTTAGGTATGAGTGTGATGTAGCTTCATAGAACAAATTGGGTAGTGTTCCTTCTGTTTCTATTTGTGAAATAGTTTGAAGAGAATTGGTATTAGGTCTTCCTTGAAGGTCTGATAGAATTCTCCACTAAAACCATCGGTCCTGGGCTTTTTTGGTAGGGAGACTTTTAATGACTGCTGCATTTCTTTAGGGGTTATGGACTGTTTAGATGGTTTATTTGCTCCTCATTTAACTTTGGTACCTGGTATCTGTCTAGAAAATTGTCGATTTCATCCAGATTTTCCAGTTTTGTTGAGTATAGACCTTTGTAGTAGGATCTGATGATTTTTTGAATTTCTCGGTTTCTGTTGTATGTCTTCCCTTTTCAGATCTGATTTTATTAATTTGGGTACTGTCTCTGTGCCCTCTGGTTAATCTGGCTAAGGGTTTATCTATCTTGTTGATTTTCTCAAAGAACCAATTCCTGGTTTTGTTGATATTTTGTATAGTTCTTTCTGTTTCTACTCGGTTGATTTCAGCCCTGAGTTTGATTATTTCCTGACGCCTACTCCTCTTGGGTGTATTTGCTTCTTTTTGTTCTAGAGCTTTCAGGTGTGCTGTCAAGTTGTTAATGTGTGCTCTCTCCAATTTCTTTTTGTAGGCGCTTAGAGCTATGAGTTTTCCTCTTAGCCTGCTTTCATGGAGTCCCAAAAGTTCTGGTATGATGTTTCCTCATTTTCATTAAATTCTAGAAAGTCTTTAATTTCTTTCTTTATTTCTTCCTTGAGAAAGTCATCATTGAGTAGAGCTTTTTTCATTCAACAATAAAAAGGTAGAAGCTTTTTCTTTGAACAATAAAGGTTGGACCTTATTTTTCATCCAAATGAATACTCTTTTCTGTGTTGGCACTTGCTCAATGAAACCTCCTCTTGGAGGCGTTTTGTTCCAACCACCAAATATATACTATTATGTATATGTAAGCATGTAAGTTGATGAGACAGATGGTTGGGCCAAACCAGAGTGTGTGTGTGTTGTGTGTGTGTGTGTGTGTGTGTGTGTGTGTGAATGTGTATATATATATATGTATATGTATATGTATATGTATATGTATATGTATATGTATATGTATATATACATATATATGTATATATATAATTTTATATATGTGTGTGTGGTCTGTGTGTGTGCATATTTGCTTGTGAAGGTTTTATTTCTGTGAGTTTTTTCTTTCTGACTTTCTTTTTTTCTATTTAGCAAAGAGTTAATAAGCTCCAAGCATCTTGCCTAGTTAGTGAGATGAAAGGTTCCCACGCACAGAGAAAGGAACTCTAACAATCCTTCCCTGCTGCAGGCAGCAGGAATAAAATTACCAAATAGATGTCTGACTGTCTGCCTATACTTATAAGCACTTAAGAGGTAATTGAGTTTAGAGTTTCTCACTGGACATTCTTGCCACCCCTAGATAATAAGTTTTGTTCCACAATAGTATTTGACCCTGTAAATCGCCCTTTGATGTTACCAGGCCACATCTGCTATCAACCTGACCCCAATTGTAAATGCTTTTCCCATCACTGCCTTTGCAGAGAAAGAGAATGTGTGCCAGGCAGGGTCCCTGCAAATGCTTATAAGTACAGCTGAGCATGTGTCCCTGTGATATAGTGGGGCAACATTTGGGTATATGCCCAAGAGCAGTATAGCTGGGTCGTGACGTAGAACTATGCACACTTTTCTAAGAAACAATCAAATTGATTTCCAAAGTGGTTGTACAAAGTTAACACTCTCTACCAGAAATGGAGGAGGGTTCCCTTTGCTCCACATCCTTGCCAGCATGTGCTGTCCATTAAGTTTTTTGCTCCTGGCCATTCTGATGGGTGTAAGATGGAATCTTTAGGTACTTCTTGACTATTATTCCTTTGCTGAGAATTCCCTATTTTGCTCCATACCCTACTTTTTATTTGGGATACTTGGGTGTGTTAGTGTCAACTTTATTTCCTTATATATTTTGAATATTTAGCACTCTGTCAGGTGTAAGGTTGGTAAAGATCCTTTCCCAGTCTGTAGCGTGTCATTTTGTCCTATTGAAAATATCATTTGACTTACAGAAGGTTTTCAGTTTCATAAGGACCCATTTATCAATTCTTGATCTTAGAGCCTGAGATAGTAGCATTCTGTTCATGAAGTGGTCTCCTGTACCAATGAGTTCTAGGCTACTTCCCTGTCTTTCATTTTATTTATCATTTTATATTGGTTATTTTATTTATTTACATTTCAAATGTTATCTTCCTTCTCAGTTTCCCCTCCACAACTCCCCTATCCTCTTTCTACCTCCTCCTGCATCTTTGAGAGTGCTCCCTACCTGTGCACCCATTCCTGCCTCAGCACCCTAGCATTCCCCTACCCTGGGTCATTGAGCTTCCATAAGACCAAGGGGTTCCCCTCCCAGTAATGCCTGATAAGGCAGTCCTCTGCTACAAATCCCCAGCTGGAGCCAAGGAGCTGGAACCACTCTTTGACTGGTGTTTAGTCCCTGGGAATTTTGGGGGCTTTGGTTGGTTGATATTGTTGCTCTTCCTATGGGGTTGCAAAACCTTTCAGTTCCTACAGTTCTTGCCCTAACTATTCCATTGGGGTCCATGGGTTCAGTCTGATGTTTGGCTGCATACATCCACATCTGTATTGTTCATACTTTGGCAGACCTTTAAGGAGACAGTTATATCAGCTCCTGTCAGCAAGCACTTCTTGGCATCAGCAATAGTGTCTGAGTTTGTTGTCTGCAAGTGGGGTGAATCCCCAGGTGGAGCAAATTCTGGATGGCCTATCCTTCAGGCTCTTTTCTATTCATTTGTCCTTCCACTTCCTTTTGACAGGGAGGAATTCTGTATTAATATTTTTGAGGTGGGTAGGTGGCCCCATCCCTCAACCTGGGGCCATGACTATCCACTGGATATGGTCTCTACAGGTTCTATCTCCTATTTTGTTGGGTTATTTCAGCTAATGTCCTCCCTGTGGGGTCTAGAGAAACTCTTGAATTCCTCGCATCTGGGACATAATAGTGGTTACTCACAGATGCCCATCCCCCACTGCTACATACCTACCTTCAAATTCCTTAACCTCTGTACTTCTCCATCTCCTTCCATATCTGAACTGGCCCCCCTTTTTCCCTCCCCCTTCTCTCTCATTCCCAGATCCCTCTCTCCTTCTACTTCTAGAGACTATTCTATTCCCCTTCTGAGTAGGACCGTAGCATCCACACTTTGGTGTGATCTTATTTCTTCTTGATTTTCATAATGTCTGTGGGTTGTATCATGGGTAGTCCAAGCTTCTTTATGGCCAATATCCAATTACAGTGAGTACATACCATGTGCGTTCTTTTCTGACTGTGTTATCTCACTCAGGATGATATTTTCAACTTCCATCCATTTGCCTGCAAATTTCATGAAGTCATTGTTTTTAATAACTGAGTAGTACTTGACTGTGTAAATCTACCACATTTTCTGTATCCATTCCTCTGTTGAGGGGCATCTGTGTTGTTTCCAGCTTCTAGTTTTTATAAATAAGGCTGCTATGAACATAGTGGTATTTGTTCCCTCGTTATATTGGTGGAACATTTTTTGGGTATATGTCCAGGAGCTGTATAGCTGCGTACTCATGTAGAAATATTTCCAATTTTCTGAGGAACCACCACACTGATTTTCCAGAGTGGTTGCACCAGCTTACAATCCCACCAGCAATGGAGGAGTGTTCTTCTTCCTCCACATCCTCACTGCCATCTGCTGTCACCTGAGTTCTTGACTCAGCCATTCTGACTCTTGAGAGATGGAATCTCAAGGTTGTTTTGATTTGTATTTCCCTGATGACTAAGGATGTTGAACATTTCTTTAAGTGCTCCTCAGCCATTGGAGATTCCTCCTTTGAAAGTTCTCTGTTTAGTTCTGTATCTCATTTTTTAATATGGTTATTTGGTTCTATGGAGTCTAATTTCTTGAGTTATTTGTATATTTTAGATGTTAGCACTCTATCAGATATAGGGTTGGTAAAGATCTTTTCCAAACCTGTGGATTACCGTTTTGTCCTATTGACAGTGTTTTTCACCTTGCAGAAGCTTTCCCAGTTTCTTTTTTTTTTTTTAACTTTGATTCAAAAATATTTTTAGTGCTATATACTAGCTGCAAGAAATAATACACTGCAAAACAGAGTATTCACAATACAGTGAGTTAGTTGGGCAATTAACAATCAAATAAGCAATTATAATAAGATGAGTTAAGTACTTGGACTACAGTTAGCAGAAGCACTCCCATAACCTAGGGCTAAAGGGTGGAGACAACTTAGTCAGGAAAAATTCCCAAGGGAACTTGAGGGACAACTGGAGCTTATCCAAGCCAACAAGAATAGAGTAAAGGCAAAGAGGCTGAGGAAAACCAGAGGCCAATGAGAAGCAGTGAGATATCCCTGCTTAATTAACAGAAGACCCTGGTGGCCTAGGCTAGGTGATGGTGATGATGTTATAGAAAACAGGTATATATGATAGCTAGTATAAAGTCAGAGTTTATTCTGATTCTTTTTTTTTTTTTTCCCAAGGGAAAAGCATTGAACTTTAATATGACAAAATATCTGTAAGGGAAAAAACTGAACCAAGTCAGTTAAAGACCCCAGATGGTGTAAAAATGCCAAATTCTGATATTTCGCTTTGGAATATCTTGACAAATTTTGGATGCAGCTTAGCTTTTGATATTCTTGGTCAACGGTGCCTGTTAACTTTATCAGAACAGTTATTTTTTTTCTATTTTTAATTTTATTTTATTTTTTTTTGCTTATTCACTTTATAACCCGTCCCAGTCACCCCCTCCCACAATCCTTCCCCATCTCTTGTTTTCTGAGTACCCCCTCCTCCTGTATCCCCCACCCCTGCCACTTTAAGTCTCCCAGTTTCTATTCTATTAAATTTAATGTATGTTGTTTTACTTTGAGGTCTTTGATCCACTTGCACTTGAGTTTTATGCATGGTGATAGATATAGATCATTCTTCAACATGCAGACATCCTGTTAGACCAGTATCATTTGTTGAGGATGCTTTTGTTATTTCATTGTATGGTTTTGCCTTCTTTGTCAAAAATCAAATGTCTGTAGGTGTGTTGGTTTATTTCAGGGTCTTCAATTTGATTCTCTTGATCAACCTGTTTTTTCCAATATGACTACCTTGCAGTTTTTAATTACTATTGCTCTGTAGTATTCCTTGAGATCAGAAATGGTGATAACCCCTAGAATTTCATGTATTTTGTTGTTGCTGTTGTTGTTCTTTCAGTTGTTTGGTTAGAGTTACACCAAGAGATCTCTTACAGTATTTCTGGCTATTGTAAAGATTCTCATTTCACTAATTTCCTTCTCACTGAGTTTATCAATGGGATAAAGGAGGCCTACTGACTTTTTTAGTTAATTTTGTATCCAGCCACTTTGCTGAAGTGTTTATTAGCTGAAGGAGTTCTCTGATAGAATTTTTGGGGTCACTTATGTATACAATTTTATCAAAAGCAAACAATGATACTTTTAACTTCTTCCTTTCCAATTTGTATCCTCTTGTTCTCTTTTTGTTGTCTTATTGCTTTAGCTAGAACTTCAAGTACTATATTGAATAGATAGAGAATGGCAGTCTTGTCCTGTCCCTGATTTTAGGGGAATTGCTTTACTTTTTTCTTATTTAATTTGATGTTGGTTGTTGGCTTGCTGCATGTTGCATTGATTGTGTTTAGATGTGTGCTTTGTAAACCCTGACCTCTCTAAGACTTTTAACATGAAGTAGAGCTATATTCTGTCAAAAGTTATTCAGTATCTAATGAGATTATCATGTGAATTTTTTCTTTCAGTTTGTATGGTGATTACATTGATGGATTTTTGTATATTGAACCATCCCTGCATCTCTGGGTGAACTCTACTTAATCATGTTAGATAACATTTTTGATTTGTTTCTGAATTTAGTTTATAAGTATTTTTGATATTTTTTGTTTTTTTTTGACTCAGTATTTTATTGAATATTTTTCCATCATTGTTTATAAGAGATATTGGTTTGAAGTCATCTTTCTTTGTTGAGTGTTTGAAAGGTTTAAACATCAAAGTAACTATAACCTCATAGAATGTGTTTATATGACTGTGTTCTTTCTATTTCTATTTCATGGAAAATTTGAGGAGTATTGGTATTAGTTCTTCTTTGAGTGTCTGGTAGAATTCTGTACTAAATTCATCTGGGCCTGTTTTTTTGTTTTGTTTTTTGTTTGTTTGTTTTTGTTGGGGAATTTTTAAAGAAGCAAGACTTAAAGATCCTTTGAATTTACTTGTCCTGTTTTCAAGTCTCACTTTTTTTTTTTTTTTTTTTTGATTTTGTTTATGTGGATTCTCTCTCTCTTTTTCTCTCATATTTAGTTTGGCTAAGGGAAGGATTATTCATACTGATAAAAGGAAAAATCTACCAAGATGATATCTCAATTCTGAGAATCTTTTCCCCAAATACAAGGGCATTTTTATGTGTAAAAGAAACATTGCTGAAGCTTAAATCACATATTGATCCTCACATATTATTAATGGGAGACTGAAACACCTCACTCTCACCAATTGACTGGTCATCCAGACAAAAACTAAATGATGAAATAATGCAACTAATCAATGTTCTGAATTAAATAGACCTAACATACATCTACAGAATATTTCACCCAAACACAAAAGAATATACCTTCTTCTCAGCATTTCATGGATCCTTTTACAAAATTGACTGAATAGTTGGATACAAAGCAAACGTCATCAGATTCAAGAGATTTGAGATAACACCTTATATGTTAACAGGCAACCATGAATTAAAGCTGGACTTCAACAACAGAACCTTCAGAAAACTTACACACTCATGGAAACTGAACAACTCTCTAATGATATCTAAGTCAGGGAAGAACAACAGCAATTTAAAATTACATCTGAAAGTTCTAGAAAAAAGACAAGAATAAAACACATTGAAGAGGGATAAAAGGAATGAAAGAATCAAAATCAGGGCTAGGGGTTATTTTAAATTTTACACAGTTAACAAGTGCCAGCTATACTTGCTCCAGTCTCCACTAACTTTGTCATTTGTCTACTTTCAATAATTGTAGGCATGATGGTTAGATTTGATAACTCAATAGCATTTGAACTCACCTAGGTGATTTTTCAGGATTACATACAATAAATTGGTTTCTGTAGAGATTCATGAAGAATTATCTTTATTAGGTTCACTGAGGAAAAAAAAAACTCATCAAAAATTGGGAAGCATTATTCCTGTTAGTCAGTGACCTATACTAAATAATGGAGAAAGCAAGCTGAATAAAAACATTCAGTATTCTCTTTTTCCTGATTTCAGACACTATTTGAACATCTGCTTTAAGTTCCTATCTCTGTTAGAGCATCTTCTGGGTATATGCCCAGGTGTGGTATAGCTGGGTCCTCAGGTAGTGATATGTCCAATTTTCTGAGGAACCGCCAGACTGTTTTCCATATTGGTTGCACCATCTTGCAATCCCACCAACAATGGAGGAGTGTTCCTCTTTCTCTGCATCCTCGCCAGCATCTACTATCACCTGAGTTTTTAATCTTAGCCATTCTGACTGGTGTGAGGTGGAATCTCAGGGTTGTTTTGATTTGCATTTCCCTGATGACTAGGGATGCTGAACATTTCTTTAGGTGCTTCTTGGCCATTCATATTTCCTCAGTTGAGAATTCTTTGTTTAGCTCTGTACCCCATTTTTTAATAGGGTTATTTGGTTATCTAGAGCCTAATTTCTTGAGTTCTTTGTATATATTGGATATTAGTCCTCTATCAGATGTGGGATTGGTAAAGATCTTTTCCCAATCTGTTGGTTGCCGTTTTGTCCTATTGACAGTGCCCTTTGCCTTACAGAAACTATGTTCATAGCAGCTTTATTTTATAATAGCCAGAAACTGGAAAGAACCCAGATGCCCTTCAACAGAGGAATGGATACAAAAAATGTGGTACATTTACACAATGGAATATTACTCAGCTATTAAAAACAATGAATTTGATAAATTCTTATATAAATGTATGGAACTAGAAAATATCATCCTGAGTGAGGTAACCCAATCACAAAAGAACATACATGGTATTCACTCACTGATTATTGGACTTTAACCCAGAAGCTTGAAACACCCAAGATTCAACTCACAGACCACATAAAGCTTATGAAGAATGATGACCAAGTAGGGGGGTGCTTCAGTCCTTCTTAGAAGGAGTAACAAAATACTCAAGGGTGCAAATATGGAGACACAGTGCAGGACAGAAACTGAAGGAGGGACCGTCTACGGACCATTCCACCTGGAAATCCATCCTATGTGCAGTCACCAAAGGCAGAGGTTGATGTGGATGTCAGGATGTACATGCTGACAGGAGCCTGATATAGCTGTCTCCTTAGAGGTCTGCAAGAGTCTGACATACTCAGAGGCAGATGCTCACAGCTAACCATTAAACTGAGCATGCAGTTCCCAATGGAGAAGATAGAGTGAAGGCTGAAGGAGTTGAGAGGATTCGTGACACCATGAGGAAAGCAACAATCCCAACCAACCAGAGCCCCCAGGGTCTAAACCACCAGCCTGGGAGTGCTTAGGGAGGGACCCAAGGCTCCAGCTATATAGGCAAGGGGGCTATATATAAGTGGGAGAAGAGATCCTTGGTCCCATGAAGGCTGGACGTCGTGGTGGGTGGGATACTCGAGGGTGGGGAGGTGACGTACAGGGGAGGGTGGGTAGGGGTACACTGACGTGGGAGGCAGGAGGAGGGGGGAAGGGATAGTGAGTTTCTGGGAGGGAGGGGGGAAAATGGGGTAAGGAGAGAACATCTGAAATGTAAAAAGTAAAAAATTTTCCAATAAAAAAAAAAAAAGGTAGATGCTGACATGGGTGTCAGGAGGTGCATGCTGACAGGAGCCTAACATAACTGTCGCCTTAGAGGTCTGCAAGAGTCTGACATATTCAGAGGCAGATGCTCACAGCTAACCATTAAAGTGATCATGGGGTTCCAAACAGAGAAGATAGAGTGAAGACTGAAGGAGTAGAAAGGGTACGGGACCCCATGAGGAGATGAACAATACCAACCAACCAGAGCCCCCAGTGTCTAAACCACCAGCCTGGGAGTGCTTAGGGAGGGACCCATGGCTCCAGCAATATATGCAAGGGAGCTATATATAAGTGGGAGAAGAGATTCTTGGTCCTATGAAGGCTGGACATCGTGGGGGGTGGTATTCGAGGGTGGGGAGGTGAGGTACTGGGGAGGGTGGGTGTGGGTACACCATCATAGAGGCAGGAGGAGGGGGGAAGTGATAAGGAGTTCCTGGTGGGGGGAAGAGGGTAAGGGGAAAACACCTGAAATGTAAATAAAAGTTCCAATAAAAATAAAATTAAAAAAAAATTTAAAAAAAAAAGTTCCTATCTATGATGCACTGTACCTACAACTATGAGCCAACATAAATTCTCATTCCTTTACATTGCTTTCTCGGGAAATTGAGAACAGAAACAGAAAAGTACCTAAGGCAATAGGTCTAAAGGAAACAGAAAGTAAAATTTTAAATAAAGGTCTCTTGGAGTAGGCCTAGTCTATTTCACAGATAATTACTGTGGCATATCATCACATTTATAAATGGTGTATAAGTCCTAAACAGCTTTATGAAATTATATTGAAAAATAATGGCTTTCAGATATTTCACTAGTTTAGTTTTGCCCTTCAAAGTGAAATGTTATACTGAAAGGAATTAAATCAAGCAAAACCATGTCTTCAAAAATCTTTGCCTCAAGTAAAAATTGTGAATTACTTGTATCAAAATCTCTAGTTCACCTAGGAAATGATATGAACCCATTACTTTGGATCAAATTGAAGTTGCAAATAACAGGATATGTATAAAATGAAAAGAAAGGTCAAATGTTACATTGGAAAGAGAATTTCTCTAGGTGAACCAGTGATATTTCTAGACAAGTGTCAATATAAAATTAAATAGTCATCAGTATATATCAATCTGAAATCATCCATTAAGTTCTGACCTAACAGCATTTCCATACTGAAAATGTCATATATATTCACATACAGTTTGTAACTAGTATATATGACATTACATGTAAAAGCATTTCATTTATCTTATACATGAGGAAAATAAAATTGTTCTTTAAAAATTATTCCCTTGGATATCATATATAATCTAATGTTTTTTCATATTTATATAGCTGAGTTTTAAATAAATACTTCCACTTAAATATGTATGAATATATATGGTTATTCACATTATATATATATATATATATATATATATATATATATATATATACTGATATGTCTTAATATTATTTTAAATTCAAAGATTACTGGAAAATGTAACTGCTACATTGTTGAAAAGCATACATATTGAGTGCATTTAGTGAATTTAGAGAAAACCTCATGAAACGTATTTTAAACCTATTTTATATTCTTTCTCAGATTATTCTCAAAAGTGGACTAGAAATCTGAGCAGATGAGCTTACTGACATAGTCATAATTATTACTAATCATCATTTGTTACACACAGCAAAAGTATAAGATTTTGTCATATATTTATTTATTTATTATTATACAGGGATACATAAGAAAATTTGCATGTAAGTACATAAGGAATGTAGTTTGATCTTATTTGCACCCTATCCAACTCAAAACATTAATATCAGTAACAATTGTCACACACAAAGAACCACCCCCACACACACACCCAGACACACACAAACACACACACACACAAATATAAATAAAATTAAACAAAACATAAACCTATGAAACACATAGCATAGCATTATAAATTTCTTTAAGTACCCTATGAAGTAAAAAGTAAACATATACCAAAAAATTGCCAAAGTGATTCTTTTAAATCTAAATAAGACATTTTGTAGTACAAAATACACATTATTTCAGTCCTTTCCAACAATGATTTGTCTTGCATAAATACCTATTAAATATATGTTCATCATACATTTAATTATTGCCTGTCTCAATAAGATGTCTCCCTTAATGAATTTTAGCTATGGCCATCATATCAAACTACAAGTCTGAGATTTTCTAACCAGCACCGTTTTCTGTTTTTTTCCTTGTGTGTGTGTGTGTGTGTGTGTGTGTGTGTGTGTGTATTCATGGTACCTCGGCATCCTGGCATCTGCATACTGCAATCTGCAATCTGTGAAACATGACCCTTTTCAAAATTGTTTTCAGTACTTGTTAGATAACTATCAATCAACCAGTGTTCAGAAGTAAATAGACAAATGAGACAGAAAATGCTCATAACTATGTAATCAAGATCATATCCAATTTAACTAGGAGTACATGTTTGTGATCCCAGCACTCAGGAATATAATGCATTTGTGGCCAGGCTGGAGTTCATGGTGAGATGTTATCTCAAACATCAATTATACACAACTTGGAAAACAAAAGTGAAAATAGAAAATGTGGTGATGATATGTAAGAAAGACATTTTCTTGTCTACAGTTTCACAAAGAGCATCAGCACAGGTTCAGAATCTCTGTGTTCTACTTGTTTGATTTGGCAATAATAGCCCAATATTGCTACTGTCTTACTTAGACAATCATAGTTCTCTATTTGTGAAATAACTTTTTCACATTAGAATTTACTGCTTCCAAGAGGTAAAGCTGACATTATAGCTGATGGTTAAGTCTTTGATTGATGATTAAATAAAAAAATTAAACATTCAGTTATATTAGTAAATCACTTCATTGTGTTGTAACTCATACATTGATGACTGCCGATGTTTACTGAACATATTCAGGTCACAGGTGTGTTCAACTACACGTATGCCAATATACATTCATTGTCTCTTAAAGTTTATTTTTACTCTCATTTCATTTTACTAGAAAGCCTTAAATTTAAGTGGTGTTGTTGGTGCTCCTATTTTTTACATTCCTTGAATTGATTCAACTATTAAAGGTCTTGAGCATTTCCATACAAAACTTAGAGAGTAATTTTCATCATATATAAAATGTAACCTTATAGAAATTCCATCAGTATTCTACTAACTCTATAGTTCGAGATGAGAAGTGGACTTGTAAGTAACAATACTGAGTTTTCCTTTGCATGCTCACAAACTTTATTAATCATTTTATTCATTTTCATTTCAAATGATATCCCCCTTCTTGATTACCTCTCCACAACCCCCCATCTGATCCTCCTTTCCCCTCTCCTCTTTGCCTCTATGAGGGTGCTCATTCACACACTTACCCACTCCCACCTCACCCCTGTAGCATCCCCATACATTGGGATATCAAGCATCCCTCTCCTCCCACTGATGTCAGATAAGCCAATCATCTGCTACATATGTATCTGGAGTCCTGTATCTTTCCATGTATACTCTTTGGTTGGTGTTTTAGTCCCTGGTAGCTCTGAGTGGGCCAGTTAGTTTATATTTTTCTTCTCATGGGGTTGCAATCCTCTTCATTTCCTTCAGTCCTTCCCCTAGCTCTTCCATTGGGGTCTCCTGGCTCAGTCAGATGGCTGGCTGTGAGTATCTCCATCTTTATTGGTTAGTTGCTGGTAGAACCTCTCAGGGAACAGCCATATCAAGCTCTTGTCATCAAGTACTTCTTGGCAACAAGTAGCATTGAGGGATTGGGAACTGGGGTAGCCAATAGAAAGTCACAGACTCTAGAGAAGCAAGATGTTCTCTGGAGCCAATGGTAATGACTTTAGTAAAAACACCCAACAAAGGGGAGATATAATCTGTAGAGACTACCTCCAGTTGATAGACATGACCCCCAGATGAGGTATGGAGCAACTCACACATCTAAAAAATTTTAACACAAACTTTTTTTTTTTTTTTTTTACTTACAATAGTTTACATTATGTCTCAGTGAAAATTTAGGAATCAAAATAAATACTGTCTCTGTAAGATTAGCATAGATAAGATAAATTCTTATCATCAATTATATATTATCAGAGTATTTAAGAGTACATTTTCTATTTTTGAAAAAAGTAAATTTTCCCAAAGATTATAGTTTGTTAACAATTGCAAACATTTCTGCAAGTATGGTGGTTTAAATAATAATAATCTCCATAGGTTAATTTATGTGAATGCTTAGTACTGGTTTGATGGAATGGTTTGGGTAGGATGAGGAGGTATTGTCTTGTTGGAATAGGTGCATCATTGAGGGTGGACTTAGAGGTTTCAAAAGCCAACACTATTCCAAATAGCACTCTATCTGCCTTCTACTTGTCAATCATGACACATTCTCTCAGGTACTGCTCCAGTAGCTGCCTACCTGCCTGTTGCCTTGTTACAAGCAATGACAGTAATGGACTCACATAAGACAACAAGCAAGCCCCTAGATAAGTGCTGTTTTTGATGTTGACTTAATCACAGTGTCTCTTTAGAGCAATAGGAAAGTAATTTTAAGACAGAACTCATCTTCCTTGAACTCTGTGTCTGAATTTGATATAATCACTCAGTTTAATTTGGCTTACATTTAGTCTAGGTTAAACTTACACAAAATATTGTATTTATTTGTGTAAAAATGACATTTAGTAGCCTTGATGTGTGCAGAAATATAAAACAAAAAGTATGAGAGAGAGAGAAATGGTAGTCATTTAATGATCACACTTTAACAAAATTGAAGGTAGAATTCCAATTATAGGTTTTGTACAGTTAAAGCTGCAGTACATATTTAGAAAACTATACAATATGATACACCTGTGGATCTGAAAAAGATGTTTTAGACACTTGAAATTTCAAATCAACTCCTGAAATACAGTTGTTATAACTTTCAAGTAATATTAAGGTCATTGTTAACTTCATTCTTCAGATACACATATGACTGCTTCTATTTGCATGCTTGTCTTCAGAGAATGTGAAAAAACTTATAATTTGTGATTAAATAACATGATATACACTGAAGTAGAGCCATCTATGGTATAAGGCAATGCAAGTATTTTTTTGTTAAGCAAAAATGTGAAGATAATCAAGTACAGAATTTTAATGTAGTTGCTACAGTTGTAGACGATAATATGGAATTTTTAGGGGATGAACTTTTAAAAGTATTCTACTATATTATCAACCTTTGAATATTAGTTTTGAATATATAAACAAAAGAAGGACATAATCATGTTCTAAAAAAATCCTGATTTGAAAAATATCCTTTTTAAAAATTTGATATATATATATGCCTCTAAATAGACTTTTAAAAATTTAATACATTTTCAATTTTACTATGAGAAATACATACATTATGAAATACTTACCTTATGTTATGCAACATTTCAGTTTTGGTTTAAACAATGAACTAAAAGAGGAAAACATATCTTTAGATTACTTGAATAATAAAAAAAAATAGAATTAAGTTTCTGGAGTTATAGGTCTAATTCTGTAAAGATTGGTAAATTGCAAACTTATAAATAATTATAACTTGCAAAAAAATATCCAAAAACACATCAAAGACATCATGTGCTATGATTGAGTAGGCTTCAACCTAGAGATGTAGAGATGGTTCAATATACAAAAATGCATGAATGTAATCCACCATATAAGCAAACTGAAATAATAAAAAAAATCCATAATCATCTTATTAGATGTTTGAAAAAAATTACTACCATTTCATGTTAAAAGTCTGGAGATCAGTAAATCATGGCACATACCGAAACACCATTAAAGCAATGTATAGCAAACCAACATCCCACATCCATTAAATGTAGAGAAACCTGAAGCAATCCCAATAAAATTAGGGACAAGACAAGGTTGTGTACTTTCTCCCTATCTATTCAATTTAGTAGTTAAAACTCCAGCTAGAGCAAGAAGAAGACAAAAGTAGATCAAAGGGATATGAATTGGAAAGGAAGAACTCAATGTATCAGTATCTGCTAATGGTAGGATTCTACACATACTGGACCACCAAAATTTTATCAGTGAACACCCACAGTTGATAAACAAGTTCTGCAAAGCTATGGGATATAAAATTTACTCAAACAAATCAGTAGCCTTCCTTTATACAAGTGATAAATGAGCAGATGATGAAATTAGGGAAACACCACCCTTCAGAATAGCCACAAATAACATAAAATATCTTGGTGCAACTCTAACTAAACAAGTGAAAGATTTATATGACAAGAACACCAAGTCCCTAAAGAAAGAAGTCAAAGAAGACTTTAGAAGATGGAAAGACCTGTCATCACCATGGATCAGTAGGGTCAACATAGTAAATATGGCCATCTTACCAAAAGCAATCTACAGATTCAATACAATTCTCATCAAAATCCCAACTCAATTTTTCACAAACATGGAAAGAGCAATTCTTGACTTCATATAGACAAACAGAAAAACCAGGATAGCCAAAGCAATTCTAAACAACAAACGGCATTCTTGAGGAAACACGATCCCTGGCCTCAAGGTGTAGTAGAGAGCAAAAGTGATTAAAACCCTCTGGTCTTTTTTGCCCCCTCCCCATGCCCCATACCTGATCCTTTTTCCTTTTCCCCCTCCTATTACTCTCTGCTGCCCAATTCCCTCCCTTGATCTGCCTCCCTTCATTATTTTCTTCTCTCTACTAAGTGTGATTGAAGCATCGTCACTTGGCATTTATGCTTGTTAAACTTCTTAATTTCTGTTGGTTAAACATTAGGTATTCTGTAATTTTTGCCTATTATACAGTTATTATTGAGTTGATACCACATATTTTCTTTTGTGTCTAAGTTACCTCACTCAGGATGCCTTTTTTTAATTCTATCCATTTGCCTGCAAAACTCATGATGACTTCATTCTTAATAGCTGAATATTATTCCATTGTATGAATGTACCACATTTTCTGCTGTATCCATTCTTCTGTTGAGGGACGTTTGGCTTATTTCCAACTACTGGCTATCACAAATAAGGCTGCTATGTACATATTCGAACATGTGCCCTTGTGGCATGGTGGGGAATCTTTTGGGTATATGCCCAAGAGTGGTATAGCTGGGTATTCAGGTAAATCTATTTTCAATTTTCTGAGGGACCTCAAGATTGATTTCCAGAGTGGTTGTACCAGTTTGCAATCCCATCAAAAATGGAGGAGTTTACCTATTCCTCCACATCCTTTCCAGAATGTGCTGTCACCTGAATTTTTGGTCATAGCCATTATTATTGCTATAAGGTGTAATCTCAGGGCATTTCTCTGATTACTAAGGACATTGAACATTTCTTTACGTGCTTCTCAGTCATTCAAGATTCCTCTGTTGTAAATTCTCTGTTTAGCTCTGTACCCCTTATTTTAATTGAGTTATTTCATATTTTGGAATTTAGCTCTTGAATGCTTTATATATTTCATATAGAAGCCTTCTATTGGGTGTGAGGTTAGTCAACATAGGAACCTAGTCTGATTTGTTCTATTGATGGTGTCTTTTGCCTTACACAAGCTTCTCAGTTTCATGACGTCCTATTCATCAATTCTTGATCTTAGAGTCTGAAGTATTGAAGTTCTATTTAGGAAATTTTGCCCTGTTCCAATGAGTGTAAATCTAGTATCCATTTTGTCTTCTATTTGATTCAGTGTATCTGGTTTTATGTTAAGGTTCTTGATCCACCTTGGACTTGAGCTTTGTGCAAGGTGATAAATATGGATATATTTTCATTTTTCTATATATTGACAGCCAGTTAGAGTAGCACCATTTATTAAAGATGTTTTTTGTTTTTTTTTCCCCCCAGTGAATGTTTTTTAGCTTCTTTCTCAAAGATCACTTGTCCATAAGTGTGTGGGCTTATTTCTGGGTATCCAATTTTATTCCATTGATCTATCTGTCTGTGTCTGTACAAATACTATGAGGTTTGTTTTTTCTTTTTTTTTCTTTTTTTTTTTAAATCACTATTGGTCTGTAGGACAGCTTACAGTCAGGAAGAGTAATCCCTCCAGAAGTTCTTTTATTGTTAAGAATTGGTTTTGCTATCCTGGGTTTTTTGTTTTTCTGTATGAAACTGATAATTACTCTTTGCATGTCTGAAGAACTATGTAGAAAGCTTAATGGGGATTGGGTTGATTCTGTAGTTTGTTTTTGGTACCATGGCCATTTTTACTATATGCTAATCCTACCAATTCATGAGCATGGGAATTTTTTATTTCATTTTTTAGGAATTGGAAGTTCTTTTCCTACAAATCTTACACTTGCTTGGTAAGATTTAGACCAAGATATTTTATAAAATTTGTGACTATCGTAAAGGGTGTTGGTTCCCTAATTTCTTTCTCAGTCTGTTTATCATTTTATAAAGGAAGGCTATTTTTTGAGTTAATTTTATATCCAGCTGTTTTGCTAAAGGTGTTTATTAGCTATAGAAGTTCTCTGGTAGAAATTTTAGGGTCATTTATGTATAGTATCTTATCATCTGCAAATAGTGATACTTTGAATTCTTCTTTTCCAATTTGTATTTCCTTGAATTCCTTTTGTTTTCTTATTTCTTTAAGTAGAACTTTGAGTACTCTCTTGAATAGATATGGAGAGAGTGTGCAGCCTTTTCTTTTGCCTGATTTTAGGGGAATTACTTCAAGAGTCTCTCCATTTAATTTGATATTGGCTGGTGGTTTGCTGTATATTCCTTTTATTAGGTTTTGGAATGTGCCATGAATTCTTGATCTCTCCTAGACTTTTATCATGAAGTGGTGTTGTATTTGTCACCTGCTTTTTCAGCATCTAATGAGATGATCATGTGATTTTTCTTTGATTTTTTTTTTGTGTAATGGATTACATTAATAGATTTTTATATATTGAACCATACCTGTATCCCTGTCATGAAGCCTACTTGATTGTTGTGGCTGATGGTTTTGATGTGTTTTTGTATTAGCATTGCAAGAATTTTTGAGTATTTTTGCATCAATAGTCATAAACAAAATTGGTCTGAAGTTCTCTTTCTTTATTGGGTCTTTGCATGGTTTAGGTTTCAGAGTAACTGTGGCTTCGTAGAATGAATTAAGTAGTGGGTCTTTGTGTGGTTTGGGTATCAGAGTAACTGTAGCTTCATAGAATGAATTAAGTAGTGTTTCTTCTATTTCTATTGTATGAAATAGTTTGAAGAATATTGGCATTAGATCTTCTTTAAAGGTATGGTAGAATTCTGCACTAAAGCCATCTGGCCCTGGGCTTGCTTTGTTCTTGTTGTTGTTGTTGTTATTGTTGGGAGGTTTTTAATGACTTCTATTTCTTCAGGAGATATGGGAATCTTTAGATAGTTTACCCGCTCTTGATTTAACCTTGATAAGTAGTATATGTCTAAAAAGCCACCAATTTCATCTACATTTTTCAGTTTTGTTGAGTATAGGCTTTGGTAAGATCTGATGGTCTTTTTAATTTCCTCAGTTTCTGTTGTTATGCCTCCCTATTCATTTCTGATTTTGTGTATTAGGATACTGTCTCCATGTCCTTTAGTTAGTGTGGCTAAGCCTTTATCCATCTTGTTGATTTTCTCAAAGAACAACCTTTTGGTTTTATAGGCTCATTGTATTGTTTTCTTTGTTTCTAATTGGTTGGTTTCAGACAATCTAATTGGTGGATTTCAGTTTAATTTTTTTTTTTCTGCCATGTACTCCTCTTGGGTGTTTTTGCTTCATTTTTTCCCTAGGACTTTCAGGAGCACTGTTTACTTGTTAGTGTAGGATCTCTCTGGTTTCTTGAGGACAATTAGTGCTATGAGTTTTCCTCTTAGCACTGCTTCCATTGTGTCCTATAAGTTTGGGTATGCTGTGTCTTCTTTTTCATTGAATTCTAGAAAGTTCTCAATTGTTTCCTTCATTTTTCCCTGATCAAGTTATAATTGAGTAGAAAGTTGTATTCTTTTCATAGGTATGTAGGCTTTCTCTTGTTTTTGTTGTTATTGAAGTTTAGTCTTTGTCCTAGTTAGGGCTGCGTGAGCAGACACCATGATCAAGACAACTGTTATAAGGAAAACATTTAATTGTCGCTGACTTACAAGTTCAGAGGTTCAGTCCATTATCATCAAGGTGGGAAGATATCAGCATCTAAGCAGGCATGGTGCAGGAGAAACTAAGAACTCTACCTCTTCATCTGAAAGCTGCTAGCAGAATACTGCCTTCTAGGCAGCTAGAATGAGAATCTTATAGCCCACACCCACAGTGACAAACCTACTCCAACAGGGCCACACCTTCAAATCATGCCACTCCCTGGGCAGAGCATATACAAACCATCACAGCCGTAGTCCCTGGTGATCTGATAGGATGCATGGGATAATTTCAATCTTCTTATATCTCTTGAGGCCTATTTTGTGACAGGCTATATGGTCAATTTGGAAAACATACTGTGAGGTGCTGAGAAGAAGGTACATTCTTTTGTTTCAGGGTGAAGTGTTCTGTATATATCCATTATATCCATTTGTAGTATCTATGCCAAGTGAGAGACAGGAAAGAACATGATCAAAATGTTATCTAAAATATAAAATATAAAAACCCAGAAATAAATACAAAATAAAATTCACAGGTAGATTGATAAAACTAGATTATATATATATATATATATATATATATATATATATATATAGTGTGTGACACAACTAACACCCAGAAAGACAGACACTGAATTTACCCTCTCTCATCTACATTATCATACTTCTGACTCTAATTTTATGTATTTAACTTGTGGTGCCTCTAAAAGACAGAAGCTAGAATGTAGATAATTAGAGAGGAGGTTACTAGGGAAGATAGTAACATGTAGGTAAAAAATGATTGGTGAGGAGGAAACTTACAGTGGCCACTACATAGGAAAGAAAGGGTGAAAATGGGACAAAAGAAGACTCAATGAGGTATAAAACAAAAATGAAGAGAGTATGAAAGAGCCACATGGAAACTTACAGCTAGTATTACAATTAACAAACATATAGGGATTTTGAAGGTAGACAACCCATTGGCACACAATGCCAGTCCTATAAACAATGTACCACTAGACAAAATTACCATGCAGGGTTATTTTAATACTCCCTTAGGAGCTGTTGAATTACACAGAACACAAAGGATCTTGCATTCCACTTAGTTACAAAGTGAAGTAATTTATAATACCCATTGCTGAGACACTATAAACCTTAAAACAAGAAATAGGAAATCCAAAGTAACTAAGCTAAAGCTTCCATCCACAATTATCTTTCATAGTACCCTATGTTGCCATGCAAGCTGCGTGTAAGAAGAAAACCCCAATAGTCATATCTTGGCCACAAAGTCTTGTAGTGACAATACAATCACAAGGGAAGATATGCCTATTGGGGAAATAGTGGCACAGTTGTCATAGGGGTGCCCAACAACTATCAGATTGGGATTTATGCCCTCTCTATAAAATTTAATCTATGCCAAGTATGATAAACTTGGTACAAAACCTTAGATGGAAAATGTCTAAGGTCCGTTGTAAGAGAGAAAATTCACTTCTGCTTGTAAAATTATCATTTATACTTTCATTGCTAATTGTCATCTCTGAAGCTTACTGCCTTTGTCTGCTAACCTAGGCCTAGAGTGAACATTTCTTGCCCCCATGCAATCTAATTGAGGCCTATAATGTTTTCAGCCTCTGAGATTTACTGCTGAATAAGCTCACCCTTTCTAACCATTTCAGAACTCTCAGTGACTGATTCAACTCAGCTGTTTTGACTCAAACTTCTGATTACAGGAACTGATTCAGTCTGGCTCCTCTCAGGTCTTCTGAACTGCTATGCTTGGCTTTATACTAACTCTTCCAATCTGTTCTGATCTTCTGGTTCCCTGTTCTCAGACTTGTTATATATTTACCTGTCGGTCTAGATTGTTCTCTCTTCAATCTGTCTTTGTAAAACTCTCAGTAAAACTGCTTCCTCCTTTTTCTGCACTGCCCCTTAAGTAACTTTGCTTTTTTTCTCTATTCACCAGAGAGCTGGGCATAACCTATTCCTTTTCTGTCAAATCTTTCTTTGATCATTACTTTGTCTGCCACTCAATTAGACATCACTTTCAAGCATGGGTGCTTCCTTCTCCAAACTAATTTTATCTTCATTGTTTTATATTAAAGGTGTATATTAATGGCACATCTGTATTCCAGCCAGAGGGATTAAAAGTGTGTGCTAAGGGCTGAGTCACATCACAACTAGTAACAGTGCTTTTTAGTAAAAATCTCAGGGTTCATACTGTGATCACTTATCCTGCAACAACTAGTTATGGGGGTAAATTGACATTGTTTCTAAAAGTTGTCTAAATATATATGTTTATACACAAAGACAAAGGATTTTCAATCCTTAATCAGAGAAGATTAACAGCATAAGGTAGTGAATATAGGACATGTAACTGCTCAAATTCCTGAAAGTAGGTGAAGATTGAATGCTTAACCATAAACAAGACACTTATGTCACTCACATTAGGATACTGGAAACACTGTAGAAGAAAGATTATCTTGCGGGATGGAGAGAGTAACATGTAAGTAAAATGAGATGGTAAGTAAAACAAAAACAATGGTTAGACTCATAAGAGCAGGAATATAGAATGATCTCTGAAATGCCACTTTTTATAGGCAGGATGCAGCTCTTTCAATCATGAACTTAATGCAATTTTACTTGCCTAAACAGAGCATATAGAAGAAGTTACCTTTTAATAGCCAAAATGAATTGGAGGGAGTCATGGAGCCCTGCTTTTAATCCTTACTGAAGTAGGACAAATAATAGATTTTTTCAACATGCTGAGTCTTCCCCATCAGTGATTAAAAATATTGATAACTCCACTACACTCCTATGGTAGTTGTAAACCTACTTTCACACAGCTATCCCTGGTTAAAAACTTTGAGTTTCAAGACAAAAACATATAAATATGCAACAGAATATAAATATAAAATAATAATACAGACACTGTGATTGTCTGTATTAAAATGAAGAGTGTGTGAGTGTTAAGACACAATATTTTGTCCAATCAACAAATATCTAAACATTTCTAGACCAAAATTCCATGATATATATTTTGGACAGGATACTAAAAATATGTAAAAGTTGATTTTACATTTTTTGCCTCACAATTTCTCTTCTATGTTTAAATTCCTAGTGTGAAATTTACACATAAAATGAACAGAAAACACAACTAGATCTTTTAAGAAGCAAATAAAATATATATAGATAATATATGTAATGAAATACTATAGAAAACCAAAACTTAAAGGATGTCTCCATTCTTTTTGCTTCAACAGAAAACCAAGAGAAATGGTTAACATTTATCTAATCACTAGAGAAAACGTTAGAAGTCAGGCCTAATTAATCATCTTACTTTATTGAATATACTATGTAAACATGGCTATGGAAGAGAAAAATTAATTAGCTTCTGAAAAGACATGATTTTTACTCTGACATAAAATACTAAAATTAGACTATAAGAATACTCAAATTGAGTCTAATGAAGTTTTGTAGCATAAAAGGAATGAAATTAAAAATGATATTTAATAAGTAATAATAATTTAACCTACAGGATTATCAGAATACTAAATAGAATATAATGATAAAACAGAATGAGATTTTAATTTCTAGATAACAAAAAGTTAAATTAAATTGATAGCATCTTTATTCTTTTACGTTATTGAAAGTATTTCATAATTCAGAACAAAGAACCACTCATTTTATTGGCATATTCTCATTTCTTAGTGACCTACTGTGAAATAGTTTTATTATTTGGAATATTCCTGGCTAATAGCAAAAATGTATAGGAAAAGTCATAATTATTTGACTTGGACGTGGAAGACAGCCTTGCTCTTTTCTTTTGTAATATATATGGCAGCTATTTTCTTTGAAGTTATTAAGATATTTTATAATTGACATTGTCATAGTATCAAATTAAAACATGTAGAGGATTTACATTGTTAGTACCATAGACTAAAATCCTGTCAGGATTTGTGTATTCATTATGTAAAGGTTAGTAAGACCTGATTATTTTATATAGAATTTGAACACATTCAACAATAACTATCACTAACTGGGGAGGGGAGATTAAAATATTAAGGTTACATTGTTAATATCTACATCTGTTTTTATTTCTCCTCTTCTGTTTATTTTTTTATAATACACCCAAAATTTAAATATTTTTCCTGTTTTTAATAAGGAATGAAATAGATATTGTATAGAACGTTATTAAGTGTTGAAGTCATAGGTATACTTTACTTGTTCGTGATTCTAAAGCACATAGTCTTATCTTCAAATTCTCAGAGATTGGGTCACAAAGTCTAATTTTATCAATTAAAATGAATTAAAAATACAAGACATTGTTGGAAGATAGGTTATTTTTCAGAAATATTAAAGAAACTACCATTTACAACAATTTAATTGTATGTAGAACATAGATGTATAAAAAATGATATATTCTAGATAATTGAAAAATATTATGTAATAGTAATATGTTAAATGGGTTTGTGTAGTAAGGAGTGAATCAAATTTGAATTAATTGAAACTATACAAATTTCAACTTGTGACAAGCAGCATTTTGATATGATCCCCAATCTTCCACTCACTGGTAGATAAAACAAGTGGTATTCTCTCCGTATGTATGTAGGATGTGCCTGTGAATGTGATGTGTGCCTTTTCTTTCTATGCCTATTATCAATGAGAAGACACCATTAATCTTCCAATTAAGTTTAAATTATATAAAGTTCCCCCTCCCCAATGGATTTCAAGGGGAAAACAAAGACAAACCCAGCTTCTATCCTCTGTCTTTGAAGAAAGTCAATAAAAGAGTTTAAACAGCAGGTGGTAGGGATAGTATTGTGAGTATGTTAGTCTCTGGGAACTGAGAAGGCAATAGGAAGAGCTGGAATCAACTGAAGTGAGAAAACCACCACTGTCCTAGAAACAGGAGCTTGGTATTTTTGCCCAGAGAAACATCAAGTTTAACCTGGTAGAACCTTAGCTGATTACACACATTGTGATATCATGCAAGAACTCATAAACCATAGAATCTGGCAGACTGTTTTAAGACACTGTGTGGTAAACAGTAAACTGTCACAGAAAGCTTGTTTATGTCTCTGTTAATTGTTGATTTGGGACCCTGATTTGAGAGTGAGCAATGTGTGATTAAGCGTATAGTGACTGTCAAGGAAGGTGTCATGTCCTGCTTTATAGATTGTCAGTTGATTATGCTTTCATGTGTATACTACTTTAGAGATCAGTAATTAAACATATTTTAAACAATGAAATTTGTAGAGTTTATATAGAAAATGTATGGTTATTCTTAGATTTAGGAATACATGGAATAGCTAATAAACATTTTTTATCAGATATTTTATTTATTTACATTTCAAATGTTATCTCCTTTCCTGGTTACCCCTCAGGAAAACCTCTATCCCATCCTCCTTGCCCTGCTTCTATGAGGGTGCTCCCCCACCCACTTACCCATTACCACCTCACTGTCCTGGCATTCTCCTACACTGGGGAATTGACCCTTCACAGAACCAAGAACCTCTCTTCCCATTGATGCCAGACAATGCCATCCTCTGCTACATGTAGGGCTGAAGCCATGGGTCTCTCCATGTGTACTCTTTGGTTGATAGTTTAGTCCCTGGAGCTCTGGGGGTCTGGTTGGTTGATAATTGTTATTCTTCCTATTGACACTATAATGTTCCAATTTGACATGGTGATAACTAACCACTATGTCATCTCTCAGGCCCTAATCCTTTGTTTTATTCTCAGAGTTTCACTGCATAACTTAAAACAGAAATCTGTTTATAAAGTTACTGCAAAATGGCCACAAAGCCAAGAAGTACTATGTAGCTTTACTTCATAAGCTTTGTTTCTACCGCATAATAAGCTGAAACATTTATTCTGTTTAATTTTATTCAAAATACTCATGGGAAATATCAACATAATCCTATACTGCTAGTACAAATGAATTATCAAAAAGTTTTAACAGTATATTAATGAAATGTATTATACTTTTAAAGCAAATATACAGAATAGGAGATGAGAATCATAACTTGATTGGCAAATTAAATGGGACAATTACACATTTTACATATCATAGACACTTAAATTGCTCAATATAAGTTTCATATATTTTTCAAAAAAATTATATATTATTATTATCATTTTATTTTTGTGTTAATGGCTACTATTTCTAGATTGTGATTTTTTTCAACATGTACTTATAACTACTTTTTATGTGTGAGTGTGTCTGGATGAATTTATGTGCACCACCATTATACAGGTGGCCATAGTGACCCAATGATATTAGATGATACAGAAATAAAATAGAGTTACCAGCAGTTTGTGAGATACCTAATGTAGGCTCAGGAATTGAACCCAGGTCCTCTATAAGAATAGTAACCTCTTTTAATGGCTGAGCCATATATCCAATTCATAATCTTTGTAACGTAATTCAACCTACAAATGTTTTATTCCCCATATAAAATTTTCTTTTATGTAAACATATTAAGCTCAATCACTACCAAGTATTTATTTTTAAAATGTTAACTGGGATAAGAATTTATAGTAATATTATATTTACAAAAATCAATTGCATATTTTTCATTTGTAATTATAATTCATTTTATTTGGCACTTTAAGTGCAACATACAAGGTTCATGATGAAATGGAACAATTCTCTTAGAATTTTGAATTTCTTCAGAGATGAAAAACTGAACATCAAGCAAATAACCTAGTTAAAATATAAGGTAGATAGCTAAACATAGAACCAAAAGAAACTGAGAAGCACTTAATTTAATGTTCAACATCCTTTGTCATCAGAGCAATTCAAATCAATACAACTTTGAGACTTCATCTTATACCAAACAGAATGGTCAAGATCTATCAAACAAATGACAGTTCATGTGGACAAGTATTTGGAATAAGAGGAACACACTTCATTGGTGGCAGGACTGTAAACTTGTAGAACCACTATGAAAAACAGTATGAGTATCTCATCAGAGAGATAGGAATCAATTTACCTCAAGATCCAGCTATAATACTCACAGGCATATTTCCAAAGGATGTTTCATCCTACTATAGAGATATTTGATCAACCATGTTCATTGTTGCTATATTATAGTAGCCAGAAATTGGAAAGAGACTATATGTTTATCAATAAATGAACAGATAAAGAAAAATATGGTATATTCAAACAATGGATTATTTCTTGGTTCATAAAAGAAAAAAATCTGGTAAATGAATGAAACATAAAAAAAAATCATCCTGAGTCAGTTAATTCTGATGTAAGAAAACAAATATGATATGTATTTGCTTATATGTAGATGTTAGTTAGTTATGAAGTAAGAATGTAAATTCTGGGTGGGACAGCTAGAGTTATGAACCATTTGAGAGGGTATATGTAAACCTAATACACTTGTAGTTTCCTAAAATTTATAGATATATGAAAGTGGTTTTAAATGGAATGACCAAATAACAGGGCAATTGAGCCAAGCTGTACATATCTTATCACAAAAAGAAGTCTCCAGTTCCTGGAGTGGATTATATCTATTTGATTTATTGATCAGAGAGACTGCCTGGGATCCCCAAAATAAATCAAGCTATTCGAAAAGTTATTGATTTCTCTCCACAATTATAATGGTAAGACCCTATTGCTGAAGATGTCACTAATACAACTGATTGAATATGGAGAAGTCAAGCTGGTGTCTACCTAGAACCCTATTGACTGGTATTCATGCTGCAGGATGTTACTCTGCATACTACAAAGGAAACACCAACCAAGCCAAATACAAACCCTCAATCTTCAATGATCATCTGCCTTCTAGATATACTAGTGCATCTTACGAGTAACCAACAAAAATCTGATTGGATTTAAGATCAATCCATGAGATATAACCATCCTCCTCAAAACTACTTGGATGATCAAGAGCTGGAGACTATATTCAAGGAATTTAGGATAGAACTAAATTCTACTTTTCTTTTAAAAACAGAAAAGTAACAATAAAATTTTTTTGGAATTTTTTTTTAAAATTTTTTTAAACCCCCCCCCCCCCGGGAAAAAAAAAAAAAAAAAAAACAAAAATTTTTTAAAATTTTTTTTAAAAAAAAAAAGGGGGTTTAAAAACCCCCCTTTTTGGGGGGGAAAAGGGTTTTATTTTTGGGAAAAAAAAGGGGGGTGGGGGGGGAAAAAGGGGGGGGGAAAAAGGGGGGGAATTTTTTTTTTTTCCCCCCCCCCCTTTTTTTCCCCTTTTTAAACCCCCCCCTTTTTTTTTTTTTTTTTCCCCTTTTTGGGGGGGGGGGCCCCGGGAAGGGGGGGGGGGGAAAAAAAAAAAAAGGGGGAAAAACCCCCCAAAAAAAAAAAAAAAAAGGGCCCCCCCCCCCCTGGGGGGAAATTTTTGGGGGGGGGTTTTTTTTTTTTTTTTTTTTTTCCCGGGTTTTTTTTCCCCCCCCTTTTTTAAAAAAAAAAAAAGGGGGGGGGAAAATTTTCCCCAAAGGGGGAAAAAAAAAAAAAAGGGGGTTTTTTTTTTTTTTTTTTGGGGGTAGGGGTTTTTTTTTTCCCCCCCCTTTTAAAAAAGGGGGGGTTAAAAAAAAATTTTTGGGGGGGGGGGAAAAAAAGGGTTTTTTTCCCCCCCCCCTTCCCAAAAAAAAATTTTAAAAAAATTTTTTGGTTTTTTTTTGGGGGCCCTTTTGGGGGGGAAATTGGGGGGGCCCCCCAAAAAAAAAAAAAAACCCCAAAAAGGGGGGGCCCCCCCAGGAATTTACCCCGGGGGGAAAAAACCCTTTTCCCCGGGGGGAAAAATTTTTTTTTTTTTTGGGAAAAAAAAAAAGGGGTTTTCCCCCCTTTTAAAAAATTTAAAAAATTCCCCCCCCCAAAAAAAAAAAAAAAAATTTTGGGGGGGGGGGGGTTTTTTTAAAAACCCGGGATTATTTAAAAAAACCCCCCAAAATTTTGGGGGGGGGTTTTTTTTTTTTTGGGGGTTTTTTTGGAAAAAAAAAAAACCGGGGGTTTTCCCCCTTTTTAAAAAAAAAATTTTCCCAAAAAAAGGGGCCCCAAAAAAAATTTTTTAAAAAAAAAACCCCCGGGGTTTTCCCCCAAAAATTTTTTTTTTTTTTTTTTTTTGGGGGGGGGGTTTTTTCCCCAAAATTTTAAAAAGGGCCCGGGTTTTTTTTTTTTCCCCCCAAAATTTTTTAAAAAAAAAATTTTTCCTTAAAAAAAAAATTTTTTTTTTTCCCCTTTTTTTTTCCCCCCCAAAAAAAGGGGGTTTTTTTTTAAAAAAAAATTTTTAAAAAAAAAAAAAAAAAGGTTTTTTAAAAAAAAAAAAAAAAAAATTTTTTTTTTTCCCGGGGGGGGGCCCCCCCCTTTTAATTTAAAAAACCCCCAAAAAAAAAACCCCCCTGAATTTTAAAAAAATTAAAAAAACCCCTTTTTAAAAAAAAAAAAAAAACCCCCCCCAAAAAAAAAACCCCCCCCCTTTTTTTTTTTCCCCCCCCTTTTTTTTTCCCCCAAAAAAAATTAAAAAAACCCAAAAACTTTCCCCAAACTTTTTCCCTTTTTCCCCCCCCCCCCAAAAAATTTTTTTTTTTTTTTTTTTTTTTTTTTTAAAAAAAAAAATTTTTTTCCCCCCCAATTTCCCCCCTTTTTTTTTTTTCCCCTTTTTTCCCCCCCAAAAATTTTTTTTTTTTTTTAAAAAAAAAAAAAAAATTTTTTTAAACCCCCCCTTTTTCCAAAAAACCCCCCCTTTTTTTTTTTTTTTAAAAAAAACCCAAAAAAAAAACCCCCCCCAAAAAAATTTTTTTTTAATTTTTGGTTTTTTTTTTTAAAAAAAAAAAAATTTTTTTTGGGGGGGGGGGGGGCCCCCCCAAATTTTTTTTGGGGTTTTGGGTTTTTTTAATTTTTAAAAAAAAGGGGTTTTTTTCCCCAAAAAAGGTTTTTTTTTTGGGGGGTTTTTTTTTTTTTTTCTTTTTTTTTCCTTTTTTAAAAAAAAAAAAAAATTTTTTTTTAAAAAAAAAACTTTTTTAAAAAAAAAATTTTTTTTTTTTAAAAATTTTTTTTTTAAAAAAACCCCCTTTTTTTTTTTAAATTTTTCCCCCCCCCCCCTTTTTTTTTTTTTTTTTTTTCCCTTTTTTCCCTTTTTTTTTTCCCCTTTTTTTTTTTTTGGGGGGAAAAAAACTTTTTTAAAATTTTTTTTAAAATTTTTTTTTAAAAAAAAAAAAAAAATTTAAAAACCCCTCCCAATAAAAATTAAAAAAATTTGGGGGGGAAATTTTTTTTTTAAAATTTTTTTAAAAAAAAAACCCGAAAAAAAAGGGGGGGGGGGGGGCCCCCCCGGGGGGGGGGGGGGGGGGTTTAAAAAAGGGGGGGGGGAAGGGGGGGGGCCCCAAAAAAAGTAAAAAAGGGGGGGGGGTTTTCCCCCAAAAAATTAAAATTTTTTTTTTCCCTTAAAACCCCTTTTTAAAAAAATTTTTTTTTTTTTTTGGGCCCCCCCCAAAAAACCCCAAAAAAAAAAAAAAAAAATTTTTCTTTTTAAAAAAAAAAAAAACCCTTTAAAATTTTTAAATTTTAAAAAAAACCCCCGGGAAAAAAAAAAAAAAAATTTTTAAAAAAAATTTTTTTCCCCCCAAAAAACCCCCCCCCAAAAAAAAAAAAACCAAAACCCCCCCCCCATTTAAAAACCCCCCCTTTTCCCCCCCCCCCCTTTTTTTTTTTTCCAAAAAGGGGGGTTTTAAAAACCCCCCAATTTTTTCCCCCCTTTTTTTTTTTTTGGGTTGGGGCCCCTTTTTTTTTTCCCCAAAACCCTTTTTTCCTTCTTTTTTTTGGGGGAACCCCCCTTTTTTCCCCCCCCCCCCAAAAAATTTTTTTAAAAAAACCCTTTTGGGGGGGGGGAAAAAAAAAAAAAAGTTTTTTTTGGAAAATTTTCCCCCCCCAAAAAACCCGGGTTTTTTTTTTTCCCCCCCCCCGCCCCAAAAAAAAATCCCCCAAAAAAAAGGGGGGGGGAAAAAATTTTTTTAAAAAAAAAACCCCTTTTTGGGGGGTTTTTGGGAAAAAAAAAAAACCCCCCCAAAAAAAAAAATTTTCCTTTGGGGGGGCCCCCCAAAAAAAAATTTCCCAAAAAAAAACCCCCCGGGGTTTTTAAACCGAAAAAAAAATTTTTAAATTTTTTTTTTTTTTCCGGAAAAATTTTTGGGGGAAAAATTTTTTTTTAAAAAAAAAATTAAAATTTAAAAAAAAGGGGGAAAAAAAAAAGGGGGGGGGGCCCCGGGGGGCCCCCCCCAAAAAATTTTTTAAAAAAGGGGAAAAACCCAAAACCCCCTTTTAAATTTTAAAATTTTTTCCCCCCCAAAAAAAACCCCAAAAAAATTTTTTGGTTTCCTTTAAAAAAAAAACCCCCCCCCCTTTTTTTTTTTGGGGTTTTTTTTTTTTTTAACCACCCTTTTTTTTTTTTTTTTCCCCTTTTTTTTTTTTTTAAAAAAAACCCCCCCTTTTTTTTTAAAAAAACCCCCCCCTTTTTAAAATTTTTTTAAACTTACTTCCCCCTTTCCCTTTTTTTTTTCCTTTTAAATTTAAAAACCCCCTTTTAAATTTTTTTTTTTTTTTTTTAAAAATTTTTTTTCTTAAATTTTTTTTTTTCCCCCCCCTTTTTTTTTTTTTTTCCCCCCCCCCTTTTTTTTCCCCCTTTTTTTTTTTAAAAATTTTGGGTTTTTTTTTACCCCCTTTTTTTCCCCCAAAAAAAAAAATTTTTTTTTTTTTTTAAAAAATTTTTTAAATCCCTTTTGTTTTGAAATTAACCCCCCCAAAAAAAAAAAAAATTTTTGGGGGGAAAAAAAAAAAAAAAAAACCCTAATTTGGGGGCCCAAAAAAAAAGGGGGGGTTTGGGCCCCAAAAAAAAAAGGGAAAAAAAATTTTTTTTTTTTTCCCCCAAAAAAAAAGGTTTTTGGGTTTTTTGGCCCTAAAAAGGAAAAAACCCCCCGGGAAACCAAAAAAAACCCCCCCCCCGGAAAGGGGCCCCCAAACCCAAAAAATAAAAAATTTTTTTCCCCCCCCCAAAAAAAACTCCCCTTTTTTTTTTAAAAATTTTTTAAAAAAAATTTTAAGGTTTTCCCCCCCCTGGAAACCCCCCCCAAAAAAAAAAAAACCCCCAAAAAAAGGGGGCCAAAGGGGGGGGGGGGGGGGGGGGGGAAACCCCCCGGGGGGTTTTTTTGCCCCCCCAAAAAACCCCCCCTTTTCCCCAAGCCCCGGGGGGCCCCCAAAAAAAATTTTTTTTTGCCTTTTTAAAAAAAACCCCCCCCCCCCAATTTTTTGGGGGGGGGTTTTTGGGGAAATTTTTTGGGGCTTAAAAAATTGGGGGGGAAATTTTTTTCCCGGGGCCCCCCCCCTTTTTTTAAAAAAAAACCCCCCCCCTTTTTAAAACCCCCCCCCCTTTTTTTCCCCCCCCCTTTTTTTTTTTTTCCCCCCCCCCCCAAAACCCCCCTTTTTTTTTGGGGCCCCCCCCCCTTTTTTTCCCTTTTTTTGGGGGGGGGGGTTTTTTTTAAACCCCCCCAAAAGGGGAAAAAAAATTTTTTTTTTTTTTCCCCCCGAAAAACCCCCCTTAAAAACCCCCCCCCCCAAAAATTTTTTTTCTTTTTTCCTTTTCCCCCTTAAACCCCCGGGAAAAACCCCCAAAAATTTTTAAAAACATCCAAAATTCCAAAAAAAAAACCCCCCCTTTTTTTTTCCCCTTTTAAAAAATTTTCCCCCCTTTTTTTTTTTTTTTTTTTTTCCCCCCTTTTTTCTTTTTTTCCTTTTTCCCCCCTTTTTTTTTTTTTTTTTTTTTTTTTTTTTTTCCCTTTTTTTTCCTTTTTTTTTAAATTTTTTTTTTCCCCTTTTTTTTTTTAAAAACCCTTTTTTTTTTTTTCCCCTTTTCCCCCCTTTTCCCCTTTAAATTTTTTTTTCATTTCCCCCCCAAAAAAATTTTTTTTTTTTTTCCCCCCCTTTTTTTTTTTTTTTCTAAACCCCCCCCTTTTTTTTTTTCCCCCTTTTTTCCCTTTTTTCCCCCTTTTTCCCCCCTTTTTTTTTTCCCCCTTTTTTTTTTTTTTTTTTCCCCCTTTTAAAAATTTTTTTTTAAAAATTTTTTTTTTTTTTAAAATTTTTTTTTTTTCTTCCCCAAAAAAACCCCCCCTTTTTTTTTCCCTTTTTTTTCCCTTTTCCAAAAAAAATTTTTTTTTTTTAAAAAAATTTTTCCCTTTAAAAACCCCTTTTTGGGGTTTTTTTAAAAAAAATTTTTTTTTTTAATTTTCCCCTTTTTCCCCCCCCCTTTTTTTTTTCTTTAAAAAGGGCCCCCCCCCCTTTTTTTTTAAAAAACCCCCTTTTCCCCCTTTTTTCCTTTTCCCCCCCCCTTAAAAAAAAATTTTGGGGCCCAAATTCCCAAAAAAAACCCCGGGGGGAAAAAAAAAAAACCCAAATTGGGATGGGGTTTTTAAAATTTTAAAAAATTTTTTTCCCCCTTTTTTTTTGCCCGGGGGGGGTTTTTTTTTTTCCCCCCCCAAAACCCCAAAAAATTTTTTTTTAAAAAAGGGGAAAACCAAGAAATTTTTTTTTTTAAAAGGCCCCCCAAAAATTTTTAAAACCCAAAAGGGGGGGGCCCCCCCAATTTTTAAAAAAAAAATTTTGGAAATTTTTTACCCCGGTTTTTCCCCCCCAAAACCCAAAAATTTTTTTAAAAAAAACCCCCCCCCCCCCCAAAAAACCCCCCCCCTTTTTGTTTTTAAATTTTTTTTTCTCCCCCCCACCCAATTTTCCCCCCCCAAATAACCCTTTCCCCAATTTTAATTTCCCCCGGGGGTTTTTGGGGGGGAAACCCCCCCCAAAAAACCCCAATTTTTTTTAATTTTAAAAAAAAAAAAAAAAAAATTTTAAAAAAAAGAAAAAATTTTTTTTTTTAAACCCCCCCTTTTTCCCCCCCTTTTTTTAAAAAATTTTTTAAAAAAAAGGGTTTTTTTTAAAATTAAAACCCCCCCCCCCCCTTTTTTTTTGGGGGCCCCCCCAAAAAACCCCCAAAAAACAACCCCCCAAACAATTTTGGAAAAAAATTTTTTTTTTTTTTGGGGGGGAACAAAAAAAAGGGTTTTTAAAAAAATTTCCCCCAAAAAAAGGGAATTTTTTTTTAAAAAATTTTTAAAAAACCCCCGGGGGGGGGGGGGCCCCCCAAAACCCCCCCCCAAAAAAAAAAAACCCCGGGGGGGAAAAAAACTTTTTTTCCCCCCCAAAAAAAACCCAAAAAAACCCCCCCCCCCTTTCTATTTAAAAAAAAGGAAAAAGGGGGAGGGGGAAAAAGGGTTTTGGGGGGGGGAAAAAGGGCCCCCCCCCCGGGGTTTAAAAAAAAACCCCCAAAAATTTTTTTTTTTAAAAAAAAAAAAAAATTTCAAAGGGCCCCCAAAAAAACCCCCCCCCCCCCCCCCTTTTTTTAAAAAAAAAAAACCCCCCGGGGGAAAAAAAAAACCCCCCCCCTTTTCTTTTTAAAAAAAAAAAAAAAAAGGGGGGGAAAACCCAAAAAAATTTTTTTAAAATTTAAAGGGGGAAAAATTTGGGAAAAAAACCTTTCCCCGGGGAATTTTTTCCCCCCTTTTTTTTTTTTTTAAAAAAATTTTTTTAAAAAAAAAAAAATTTTTTTTTTAAAACCCCCCCCAAAACCCCCCCCCCCCCCCCCCTTTTTTTTCCCCCCCCCCCCCCAAAAAAAAACCCCTTTTTCCCCCCCCGGAAAAAACCCAAAAAATTTTTTTTTTAAGGGCCGTAAGTTCCCCTTTTCCCCAAAAAAAAAGGGGTTTCCCCTGGGGTTTTTTTTTTTTAAAATTTAAACCCTTTTTTGGGGAAAATTTTTTTAAAAGGGCCCCCAAAAAACCCCCCCCCCCCCCCCCCCCTTTTTTTTTTTTTTAAACCAAAATTTTCCCCGGGGGGAATTTTTCCCCCAAAAAAAACCCCCCCCCCTTTTTTTTTTTCCCCCAAAAAAAAAATTTTTTTTTTAAAAAAAAAAACCCGGGGGGGAAAAAAATTTTGGGGTTTTTTTTCCCCCCCTTTTCCCTTTTTAAATTTTTTAAATGGAAAAAAAAATTTTTTTAAACCCCCCCGGAAAAATTTTTAAAAAATTTTTTTTTTTTAAAAAAGGGGGGCCCCCGGGTTTTTGGGAAAAAACCCCCTTTTTTTTGGGACCCCCCCCTTTTTTTTTTTTAAAAAAAAACCCCCCCCCCCCTTTTTTCCCCCCAAAAAAAAAATTTTTTTTTCCCCCCCCCCCCCCTTTTTCCCAACCCAAATTTTTTTTTCCCCTTTTTTTTTAATTTTTTTAAAAATTTTTTTTTAAATTTTTTCCCCCTTTTTTTAATTTTTTTTTTAAAATTTTTTTTCCTTTTTTTTTCCCCCCTGGAAAAAAATTTTTTTTTTTTTTCCCCCCGGGGGGGGTTTTTAAAACCAAATTTTTTTTAAAATTTTTTAAAAAATTTTTTTTAAATTTTTTAAAAAAAAAATTTTTTTTTTTGGTTTTTTCCCCCCAAAAAATTTTTTTTAAAATTTTTTTTAAAAAAATTGTTGGTTGATATGTTGTTCTTCCTATGGGGTTGCAAACCCTTCAGCTCCTTCAGTCCTTGTCCTAACATCTCCACTGGGGTCCCCGTGCTCTGTCTGATATTTGGCTACATGGATCTGCAACTGTATTGATCAGGCTCTGGCAGAGTTTCTCAGGGGATAGCTCAGGCTCCTGTCAACAAGCACTTCTTGGCATCAGCAATAGTATCTGGGTTTGGTGTCTGCATATGGGATGTATCCCTGGTGGGGGGCAGTCTCTGGATGGCCTTTCATTCAGTATCTACTCCACTCTTTTCCCCTGCATTTCCTTTAGACTGGACAAATTTTGGATTAATATTTTTGAGGTCAGAAGGTGGCCCCTCCACTGGATATCTTCTTAACAGGTTTTTCTCCTCTTTTTTTATTATCTCAGCTAATGTCCTCCCTATTGGGTCCTGGGTACCTCTTGGGTGCCTGGCATCTGGGACTTTATAGTGGCTACCCCCAGATCCCCCTCCCCCACTGCTACACATCTATTTTCAAATTCCTGACAATCTGTCCTTCTCTCCCATATCCTCCCCTTTCTGAAATGGCCCAATCTCTTTTCTCTCCTACTCCTTACTTCCTCTCAGATCCCACTCTCCCTCTACTTCCCAGAGATTATTTTCTTCCCCCTTATGAGTAGGACTGTAGCATCCATACTTCAATGTGATCTTTTTTCTTCTTGGGTTTCATATGGTCTGTTAGTTTTATTGTAGGTATTCTGAGCTTCTTTTTGCCTAATATCCACTTATCAGTGAGTACATGCCATGTGTGTTCTTTTGTGACTGGGTTACCTCACTCAGGATGATATTTTTAATTCCATTAATTTGCCTGAAAGTTTCATGAATTTATTGTTTTTAATAGCTGAGTAGTACTCCATTATGTAAATGTAACACGTTTTTGATCTTAGCCATTACACTACAATCCACATCCCCTCTCTAATCCACTGATTCTGATCAAAATGTGTCCTATCTTTACCAGTTCTGTCATCCAAACAGTCAAGTGTTGTCTTATTTTGTTAAAAATTCATCTACAGTCCTATCTATCAATGCCACTTTAAAAATTTATCAGGTATCAGACTCCAACTCCAGATATTGTAGCACCCCTTTTCCTACTCATCAGGCTAGAGGTTCCCTTCCTGGAACCAACTGGCAGCTTGACTTTACCCACATGCCCACTGTCAAACACTTCAAGTACCTCCTGTCTTGGTGGACACCTTCTCAGTGTGGGTAGAGCCACACCCCACCACCAAAAAAAGGGCTTATCTCCTCCAAGAGATCATTCCCTGATTTGGAGTCCCACTATCCCTCTAGTCAGACAAATGTTCTAAATTCACTTCCCAATTTTCTCAAACTGTATCCAAAGCCCTCAATGTCTCCTAGCATTTTTTATATTCCCTATCACCCCCTAGTCTTTAAGAGAGATACAAAGTACTAACCACTCTCTAAAAATCACTCTTGTTAAATTGTCACAGGAACTTTACCTTAATTGGGTAAAACTCATACCTCTGGCTCTTTTTAAGCTATGGGCTCTCCCTAAGGGATCTCTTTTCATCTGTAATGGCTAATCCTGGTTGTCAATTTGACTATATCTGGAATGAACTAAAATCCAGAATTGGAAGACTCACTCATGTCCCAATTGTCTAACCTCTGGAAAGTAAAGAAATAGAAGAAGTAATTAAACACTCCTCCAATACTAAGTTCTCTAGACTGAACAGAACCATAATGACTGATACTTCATATCTGTCACAGTGCCCTACATTCCAGAACATGTCAATTCTTTGTGGCACTCAAGAATATCATTGCCTACCTGCCAGATGGTCAGGATTTTGCACATTGGTGTTCCTTTTCCCTGAATTACAATTAGTCTGTGGAAAAGAGCCTCTACGAATCCCAGTTGTAGATACAATACCTGCCCAATATAACAAGAGGGCAGTTCAAATTGTGCCATTTCTGGTAACTATGGGAATAACTATAGGTTCTAGTACTGGAATGGAAGGGCTGACTACCTCTATAACCTTGTAAAATAAATTCACTTCCCAGTTTGACAATGGTCTTCAAAAGATAACCCAAACTATGCTCTCCATCAAAAGACAGATCAATTCTTTGGCAGCAGTGGTGCCTTCAGAACTGATGGTGACTAGATGTTCTTACAACTAAAGACAGTAGTCTACCTTTTTCCCCAAGTAGAATGCTGCTTCTAAGTTAATGAGTCTGGGATAATGAGAAATAAAATCCAGCAGCTACAATCAGCCATCCAAAACACAGAGAAGATACAGTGAGAGGCCTCTAATTCCTGAGTTTTCGAAAACCCTATAGGGAAATGGATACTGCCCTTCCTAATACCTCTTCTCATTTTTCTGGCTTTACTATTTGCTCCCTCCTTCACTAACCTTGTCTCCATATTCCTCCAATGACAAATTCAAAAACAGAATTCTAACCAAATAATTAATCAGTTCCTTTTATATGATTAGCAACCACTGTCCACAAGGGAGCCTGATTTGGATGACTATCAACTGAGCCCTGATGGTGTGGGTGAGCTATGCCCCAAAACTGATAGCACCTCTAGACAGAAGGAATCAGTTTAAAGATTTGATGCCCCTATTCCTGCCTGACCATCACACACCCCATTTTATCCTTCTCTTTATGATAAGAAAAAGAGGAATGTTACAATTGGGTACATCCATGGACAGCCAGAAGCTCTTTATAGCCAGCTTTCAGACCAGGAGATGAGACACATCATCTCTAGGCAACAGTCACTCCTTGATCTGTTGCCATGGCACCCAACACACACCCCTTTGCACATGCATCACATCCTTAGAGACTGGATAAAAGATGCATACCCCAACCCACAGCTCCTTCTTCTCTTCTTCCCTCTCACCCCCTCAGAGGCCTCCTCAACCAATAAAACCTCCAATGTGAGACCTGCAGCTTGATGCTCTCTGTCCGGGATTGAGCTACTTATTCCAACAGTAAGGGTATGGGAGAAGTTGGGGCAGGGTAAAAAGTATTCAGACATATTGAATGGCACAAAATTATTTTCATCACTCTTGGCAATGAGCAGAGTCATCTTGTTAATGGTTGTTTTTATCAGTCATGAGCAGAACTGATGGTAGTCTTTTGTTCATCCTAGTATAATGTCTAGCTTGATAAAGCTGCTATGCCCTTGACTCATAAAAATCAAATCAAATCAAATCCGTGCAGTGCAGCATAGGAGGAGGAAGACAGACTGTCATGCCACCCACAGACCTGCTGGAGGATCTCAGCCAGGGGTTTGCCAGCCAAGAGGCTAGTGTGTTAGCAGTAGCTACCACAGTGTGTGAGTATGTGGTAGTCAGATGGGAGAGAAAGAAAAGTGGAGCCACCTGGGCACTAAGGGAAAGATGAAACTAGAGACTCAAAGGTGGAGAGGAGTAACTTGTGAGTACCTATCCCTACCACCTGGGGCCATGGTAAGGTTCCTAGACTGAGTTGCTGCTGAGCGTTGTGTCTGGGTCAATGGCTATGCAGCAGCAGGGATTAATGTCAATGTCTATGGCTCATATTACTAGTAAAAAGCATGAAAATTTCCCTTGTTCATATTGCCACTAAAAACATGGAGATGTCCCTAATAGGGGTATCTGTTGGGGACCCACATAGATATCAAGTGGCTGTGCATAAATGGCTCTGTCCCTCACTGAATGCAGTGCTCTGGAGAGCTGGCCCCATGTGCCATCTGCAGTAGCACTCAGGAGGGCATGTCCTGTACTGTGCCCAGGCAGAAAATTGGAGGTATTCCTGGTGGCAGGTGTGTGGGTGAACTGGCCTGATGGTGGGAGTGTGGGAGAGCTGAACCTGACACTCATCTGTCATGAGATGTCACAGTTTCAGGGGTAATGACCCCACCCTATCCCTTGCTATCTTCAACAGTCTGGAAAGCTGCCCATAGAGTTATGAGCAAAAGAGAGCTAGCCCTGCCCCTTCATAGCTACAGCATTCAGGAGGAAAGGCCTTGCTCCTTGACTGGACAGCACAGAAGAGCTGACCCTGGTGCCAGTGTACAGGTGAATCAGCTATAAGGTTTCCATGGTGTGAGAGTGGTGCCCCTCCCCCCTCCCCTCAGTACCTTCAGTTGCTAGGAGAGTTGATCCTGGGAATATGAGAGGGGGAGAGCTAGCCATGCCGTATCACTGGTTGTACCACTTGGGGGAGCAGGCCCTGTACCTTGCCTGGACAATACAGTGGAGCTTGCCATGATGGCAAAGGCACAGATGAGCCAGTCTGGAGGGTGTGAGATCAGGAGAGCTGTCTCAGCCCCTTATAGGCTAAACCACTTGGAGAACTGGCTTCTCACACCTTGACTGGGCAGCACAATGTAGCTGGTTCTGGAGGCTTGGGTACAGGTGATCTGGTCCTAAGGATATGAGAGCAGGAGAGCTGACTCTGCCACCTGTCAATGGGAGTAATGGGTGGCCTAGCCAGAGAAGTGCTGGAGAGCTTGCACTGATGTTGCAGAGAAGGGAGAGCCAGTGGAGTCACAGGCTTGGTCCAGATTTAGCGCTCTGAGTTGGTCCACCGCAAAATATCTATCATCTACAACAGTTTGAGATGCTTGGAAGGGAAACAAACTGTACTGGGATGCACAAGGTGAAACTCATAATGAATCAATAAAAAGCTTAAAAATAAATATTTTCAACTTAAAAAAGAAGGAAACAGTAAGGATCACATTAAATTATATCAGAGTCTAATCTAATAAACAGTTACTTTTTCTCAGGTTTTGGATTTGTAAATGATAAACATTACGTATAATTTAAAATGTTTTGAGTTATTTCATATTTTACTTTTGTATATAAACTAATCTTATTTTAATAAAAATAAATTCAAGAAACTTTTCTTTCTGTAAGAGAATAATACAGAAATGTATACAAAGTTTGTTTATTAACTGTTCTGAGAAATAGAAACTTTTTGGCCTAATGTTAAGACATTAGCAAAGTGGGGCTGGAGAGATGGTAAAGAACACTTGCTGCTCCTTCAGAGAACCCAGGTTCATTTCCAAGCATCCACAAGGCTATCTGTCACTCAGTTTAGGGATATTGAATACCAACTTCTGATCAAGTATGCATATGTTGTTCAGACATACATGCAGGAAAAACACTCATATACATAAAATAAGTCTTTTAAACATATTAGAAAAGACTTAACATCTTTTTAAAGTAGCTAGAATTTGAAGACTAGTAAAAATTTACTATATTCACAGATGAAAAGACAAGTGGGCAGTGAGTATAATCGACACTATAGTTTTTCCTGAGGTCACCCTGTATGAATCAACTGATTTTTCATTCTTCCTTTCCAAACCCTAGAAGGTCTTCCTTTTTGTCCAGGCTAAATTACTTTGTTACACAGACTCTCTCCTTAAAGTTATGTAAGTATTTTAGCATAAGTCAATAAGAGGATCTCACATGAGAACTTGTCAGTTACAAGGAGTTAAATCTTTCTGCAACTGCATCTTTTGATAGTTATGCTAATGCAACTGTGGGATAATTTTTTTCTTCAGAAGCATCAAAAAACATCCTTGAGTCCTAAAAAAATAAAAAAAAGTTGAAGATATAAAGGGCAAACCAGGAATACAATTTTTGCAGGCATAAACTAACAAATCTCTTTGTGCCTTTTATGTCCAGTCATTCTGATGGTGACTTCATTATCAGTAAAACAAAACCTAGGCAGCCAACAGTTGTATTGGTTGTTTTTGCATTTTCCTTTCAGAATATATTAGTCTTTCTATTCTAATATATGTATGTTTAATCATGTTTCTCGTAATAATTCTGTATTTGCTTCAATAATGTATTACTCAAGTCTTAGAACTCACAGATATTCATGCTCTCAAAACAATGGAAGGAGCCATTTCTATGAGAATAGATATACAGTTTTAGTTTGATGGAAGGAAAAATCCTAATAATTTATTCAGACATTTTTAATAACAGCAATATATTGAAAATTATATCATTAAAGAATTGTGCATTATGACTACTAGAACCCTACTGTGCCAAATTTTGTCACATAGGAAACTTGTTCTTTATGGAATTACATGATTGACCTGACATATATTGCTACTCAAAAGCATTTAAATAAATAATCCAGGGGTAAAGACAAAGAAAATAATTAAAAATCTCTAAATAAATACAATTTGTAATGAACTGTTGCAGAACCATAAGTGATTTGATATTCTTCAAAATTTGGTAATTTAAAAGATTAAACACTTTCCAACAAAAGAGCAATAGAATCTTATATAGTTTCTCCCTGCATTCTATTCATTAGAAGAAATTAAAAAGTAAAAACAAAATATAACCAAATCTTTATTCCATCAAAGATTTAAAAGATAAATAATAGCTTCTATTTTATGTTAATGAGAAAGTTTATGTAATATTGTCTTATAATGAGTTTCAACAAGCATTTTTTAATTGTTTTTATGGATCTTATACATTTACATTTATGTTGGTATTTCTGTGATTTGTAGAAGACTAAACTGTATTGTTTAGTCTAATAAATTGGGATAAAAAAAGAATGTTATTTTGATAAAAGGTATACACATTAACACAAAGAGAATATTTAATTTTTAGGTACAGTATACTGACATTTTTTTCCCTTGAATAAATGTTTACTTACTATTTTTCTTCATCCCACCCCATGGATGACACATTACAGATATCAAGAAAAGCTGAGAGTTCCCTGTGTTTAGTAGCAGCAAGTTCACATGATCACATGATATTTTATTTGTAATTTTAAAGTTTTTAGATTTTACATATATATATATATGTTGATTTATTGTTATACTTCCCCCAACTTTTCCAAAATTCTCTCCAACTTCCTTACTTACCAAACTTCTTTTTCTCTCTCCTCCTTAAAAGAAAAGAAAAATAAATGAACAAGATCACAATAAAACCAAAAATGCAAAAACAAAACATGGAATTCACTTTGTTTTAGATAAAGACTCATGGGCATATGGTCTGGCCTGGATTGTGTTCCAGTGCCATTCAATTGGAAAGAGAGAGAGACAGAGAGAGAAACAGAGAGAGAGACAGACAGGGGGACAAAGAGAGGAAGAAAGAGAGAGAGAGAGAGAGAGAGAGAGAGAGAGAGAGAGAGAGAGAAAGTTTTTCAATGTTACACGATATAAATTGCATAGGTAAATATAGAATATTGTGTCCACTTCCCTGTGTCAGTAAAACTCTGTGTTTCAGTTTTGTATTCTTTAACTCAATGGTGAATTACAGTATTTCCCATTCCAACTGCATCCTTCTTTCTTATGTACATATTAAGAATAAGGAAACAGTAGTGACAATCATATAAATAAACTTCAGTGGGAATCACCATCCCTGACCTCAAACTATACTACAAAACAATAGTGATAAAAACTGCATGGTATACACACAGAGACCAACAGTTCGATCAATGGAATAGAATTGAAGACCCAGATATAAACTCACACCCTTATGGACACAAAGAAACCAAAAATATACAATGGAAAACCGGTCTAACTGGCAGTCTGTATATAGAAAAAAATAAAACATCCATATTTGTCACCTTGCACTAAGCTCAAGTCCAAGCGGATAAAGGATCTCAACATAAAACCAGATTCGGTGAATCTAGTAGAAGAGAAAGTGGGAAAGAGCCTCAAACTCATTGGCACAGGGGGAAATATCCAAAACAGAACTCAGGCTCTAAGATCAAGAATTGATAAATGGTACCTCAAAGCTACTGTAAGGCAATTGATATAGTCAATAGGACAAATCAGCAACCTACAGATTAGGAAAAACATCTTCACTAACCCCATGTCTGTTAGAGGGCTAATATCCAAAATATATAAAGAACTCAACAAGTTAACCTCCAAAAAAACCGAACAAGCCAATAAAAAAAAAAAAAATGGGGTATAGTTCTAAACAGAGAATTTACAACAGAGGAATGTCAAATTGCCCAGGAGCACTCAAAAAAAGAGCTCAAAGTCCTTAGTGATCAGGGAAATGCAAATAAAAAATGACTCTGAGATTCTACCTTACACTGATCAGGATGGATAAGACCAAAAAGTCAGGTGATAGCACATATTGGCAAGGATACGGAGAAACATTGCTGGTGGGATTGAAAGCTGGTACAACCACTCTAAAAATCAATTTGCTGGTTCCTCAGAATATTGTAAAGAGATCTATCTGAAGACCCAGCTGTAGCACTCTTGGGCATATACCCAAAAGATACCTCACTATGCCACAGGGACACATGCTCCACTATGTTCAAAGTTGCCTTATTTGCAGTAACCAGAAGCTGGAAACAACCCAAATGTCCCTCAGATGAAGAATAGATACAGAAAATGTGGTTCATTTACACTATAGAATACTATTCATCTATTAAGAATGAGGACATCATGAGTTTTGCAGACAAATGAATGGAACTAGAAAATATCATCCTGAGTGAGGTAACTAAAACCCAAAAGGGCATACATATATGGTATGTACTCAATGGTATGTACTCACTAGTAAGTGAATATTAGCAAAAAAGTACAGAATATGTAGGATATAATCAACAGAACTCAGGAAAGTTTACAATCAGAAGGGCCCAAGTGAGGATGCTTTAATCCTACTCGGGAGGGCAAAGAAAACAGTCATGGGAGGCCAAGGGAGGGAAGGATCTAGGTGGGAGAGGGAACAGAGGGGAAAAGGGAAACATGATCAGGTATTTGGGTTGTGGGACCTGGAGTAAGGCCCTGAGGGCCAGCAAAAAGAATGGAAACAGTTGACTTTGGGAAGCAGGAGGTATGGGGACACTCTAGAATGTACCATAGACCTGGAGGAAAGAGACTCTTCAGACTCAAAGGGGGGACCTTAGATGAAATGCCCAACAATGGGGAGAGCTAACTGGTAGAGTCTACCTCCAATAGAAAGACTGGGCATCAAATGAAGGATTGGGGTTGCATTCCCACAGACAAAAACTGACCCAGAAATTTTCCTGTCTAAAACTACTACAAGGACAAAAATGGAGATGAAACTAGAGGAAAGACAGTCCAATGACAAGCCCAAATTGGGATCCATCTCAAGGGCAGGCAACGAGGCCTGACATTATTACTGATGTGCTTACAGACAGGAGCCTAGCATGGTTGTCCTCTGTGAGACCCAACAAACAGCTGAGACAGAGGCAGATATTTAAATTCAACCAATGGACTGAAGTCACAGAACCCTGTGATTTAATTAGGGAAAAGCTAGAAGAAACTGAAGAGGAGGGATGTGGGTCAATGAACCATGAGAGGTAGCCTGGTCCTTGGCAGAACTAAGACTAGAAACCCTGGAAACCCTGAACGGACTGTAGGAGCTTTGCCTGCTCCTGGGCACCAGGGCCTGTCACTAGCCACAGCCCTCCATAGATTCGTGGCCATCAGTCACGTAAGGGTAATAACCCAAGCTCCCCCACATGCAGGAAAGTATGTCACCTGTGGTCATGTAGGCTCAAAACAATTCATGCTAATGAGGTATGTAGAGGGTTAGAGGGCCTAGACAATAAGCTTTTCTTCCCTGCAATAGATATTTAATCTCAGGCCCACCCTGAGAAGTGGGGTATGGTTTTACACATCCAATTTTTGCCATGACAATAAACGCCTTAAAACCATGGACTGCTCCTTTTCATCAGGATCTTTTGTGGGTAGCCTTGGTAAAGGCCTATGCCTACAGAGCTGCTGTCTAGTCTCCCTAAGAAAACCTCTCTGTCTCTCAGCCAGGATCACCCCCAAGCCTACTGTCATCAAGCCAAGAACTCTCCTTGTGGGAACACTCAGAGTCCCCTTTCCACCAGTCCCGCAGCCCCAGGCTATATCCAGCCTACAGGCCCCCACTTTGTTCTCAGCTCTTCCACAGCTCCCAGCGGTGACTGGGTGTCCAAGAGCCTAAGAATCAGACTGGTCCAGCCTTTTCATAGGTTCTGGGTCTCCTAAGCCAGCTCTTGAGTCTCAGAATGCAATTTCCCACTCCTGGCGCAGTGTCCCAGGGCTCCCCTATGGCCCAGCACCCTCCTGCTGAAGGCATGTGGTAAGTACATTCAACTTCCCGAGTCTTGCCTCCCTGAGCGCACATGCCCTGTGGCAGAGTGGTTGCAGGACCCCTAACCCTATAGAGGGTTACCCCATACGAAGACCAGCAATCTAAACTAACATGGACCCTGAGATCTCTCAGACTTTGAGTCAAAAACCAGGCAGCATACAGGAGCTGTTCTGAGGCCCTTACACGTAATAGCAGAGGACTGCCTGGTCTGTCCTCAGTGTGTGAAGAGGACCCCAACCCAAAAGAGACTTGAGGCCCCAGAGTATGGGGAGGTTTGTGTTGGGGACAACCTCTTGGAGACAGGGGTAGTAGGAATAGGATGAGGAACTGTGGGAGGGCAGACTGGGAATGGGGCAATGACTGGATCATAAAAATGTAAAAGTAATAAAAACAAAACAAAACAAAAAAACTCTTGTCTGACTTTACCTAGGCTCATGGCTTTAGGCACACATACTGATGAGTCAAAAGTGTGTATATATTGTCTGGAACTCTCAATTACCCATTTCATAAATACAATTACCGATTTGATATTTTTACTTTGGTACATTAACATGTATCTATCAAAATCAAATTATAAAAGTTTAAATTTTATATACTTCAGTCATGTGGCTTTTCCATTTGTGAAATCAAATCACTAAAATTACTTGCTGGTGTTTTTTTTTTTTTTTTTTCTTTTTCTAAAAAAAAAAAAAAAAAATCAAATTGTCAGCTGTAGAAGACAGAGAAAGATCCTCTATATTTCATCTCTTCGTCTTTATGTATATTCTGATTAAATATATGAACCAGTTATTTTTTTTTAAAAACTAGCTGATAATCCAAGAGTAAGACATGAAAACCTTCAGAGAGGAATGAAATCTGAATTGATCACAGAAGCACGATGACTTTATATGTTTAAAACCACAAATAGTTATGCTGTAAATACTTAACATTGAGTTTTGTTCTGCTTGTTGCTTTCGCATACCTCTTAATCTAAGAACTGTAGGAAAACTCTAAGGGGGCTTCCAGTCCCTCAGTGGGCAGTATGTCTGGCACTCACAATAATAATGCTTGCTCTCTTTCAGGCATTGCTGCTGGAGCAGATTAATGATTCAGTCACCACCCCAGTAAAGAACTTAAGAGACAGATTGTCAGCGGTGACCATGACTCTCAAAACGTATTTGGAAAAATAAATTTGTTACTAAAGCTAGATTGAGATGCTTTTGCTACTAGCTCTGATGATAAACATCTTAGAGAACAATTTGAAATTCAGAAAGGCACAGTTCTAATAGTTAAGGTCGGGTTTTTTAATGTCAGAGAACAAGAACAATGGCAGCACTGGCTGACGTGACTCTCACTGAGGCTGGACTGGTGATGATTGATTTCTTGTACCCAATTTTGCTCTCATCTTCCTGATATGCAGGAATAATTTAATAAAAATTTAACTTAATAAAATTCCTTAAAAATGCTGATGAATAGATACACATTCAGAAGATTTAAAGTAGATATGACTGCTTGTTTCCCATAAAAAATTAGATTTGTGATTCTTTTAAGATTCATATATGACTTTTAAAGATAAATAATAAAATAATTAATCCTTTCTGTGTAACTGCAATTCACTGTCTGCCAGTAAGAGGAAGTGGCTGAGAAAACCACCTCACTAACTCTCACTTCGTTGATCTATAACAAGTTGTTTACTTACGAATATTCATGAGTTCTTGGGAATAATTTGTTTTCTTGTCTCTATTATATAATGTTTTTTCATGTAAAGTACTGAGGGAACTTCCTGGTTTTTTTTTTTTCATAGTCATTCACTAGAAGAAAAATAGAATGTAATTACATTGTAATTTTATACTGCTTGAAAGATTTTGCTGGGTATATAAGCTAAGGAAGAAAAAATAAAGCATGTTGGAGTCTGCTCCATACACAGGGTATGTGTATGCATGTATGTGTGTGTGTATGTGTGTACATGTATATGTGTATAAGCATATACACTTACTTGCATATACATGTGTATATATATATATATATATATATATATGATGGTTTGTATATGTTCTGCCCAGAGAGTAGCACTATTAAAATGTGTGGTCCTGTTGGAGTAGGTGTGGCCTTGTTGTAGTAGGTATGTCACTGTGGGTGTGGGCTTTAAGACCCTCATACTAGCTTCCTGGAAGCCAATATTCTGCCAGCAGCCTTTAGATGAAGATGTGGAACTTTAAGCTCCTCCTGCACCATGCCTGCCTAGACGCTGTCATGCTCCTGCCTTGATGATTATGGGCTGAATTTCTGAACCTGTAAGCCAACCCCAATTAAATATTGTTTTTATAAGAAGAGTTCTTGGTCATGGTGTCTGTGCACAGCAATGAAAACCCTAATTAAGACAACATTATACATGTATATGTGTATATTTGTATGTATGAAATGCTTGGAGCAAGCTTGTTGGAACTTTGTTCCATCTATCCACCAGGTATACGTGTTTGTGTGTGTGTGTCTGTGTCTGTGTGTCTGTGTGTGTCTGTGTTTATGTATGTGTGAAAGTGTATGTCTGTATGTCTGTCTGCCTGTATGCATTTGTATGTGTGATTATGTTCTTTATATGTATTTTGTATATTTGTATGTATGTATGTATGTATTATATGCTTTGCTTCATCCACTCAGTGTGTGTCTGTTTGTGTGTCTGTGTGTGTGTGTGTGTGTGCTTGTTAATTTTTTCTTTTTCCTTTTCTTTCTTGCCAGCTTCTAAAGAGTTAGAAGAGTTTCTGAATTTTTCAATGGTCACAGGGAGTGCCAGCCCCAATGAATCATGCTTTTTACCCTCAGAGAAAAGTCTGCTGAAGGACTACTCTAATCACTGGCTACCATTAGCAGCAGCCCCAATTGGTTGGTGTCAGTAAAGACCTCTGTCAGGCTTTCTAGAGCTGACCTTGGTCAGCTGCTATCAGCACTGACTCCAATTGCTGATGGCGTACCTTGCTGCCTAGCACAGTTTACCCTGTGGAGTGAAAGCTAGTCTTTGAAACTTTGACAAAGGACCTGAAGGGTAAAAATTAAAATTAAACAAAAATAATTTTTTAAAAAAAGAAAATGAAAAAAAGAAAAGTCCTGAAAATTTCCCTCATGAGAATATTTGTGGAATAACAAAGAACACTTAGGTGTAGTCTGCATGCCCAGCAATACATGGACAATAGAAAAGAAAGCCAATTTTTAATGAACATTTAAAAATGTTTAACATTCCCTTTGATCATAGGTCTTATTCATAGTTTTTCAAGAATTTCCTGTTTATGCTCTAAAATATTGTAATAGTGTTTTCACTTACGGCAAATCTACTTTGAAATATTAGTTTTGCAGTACCATGAAAAAAAACAGTTATTTTAAATATAAAATGTTATTGCAGACATCTGCACTTATGTTTATTTCAAGGCTTATTTAGCTCATCTACCACTTTTGGACATTTAAAATGTTTTTGGTTTTATATTTGTTTTCTTTTTAAATGTTACACACAGTGTACTTAATAGATTTGACAAGTATTTACTATAACTTCATAATAATTCTTGAAATGTGGAAAACTAGTTTAAAACTTTCGAGAACACACATATTAAGAAAATTTGGTGGCATCTGCTGCATGCATATAATACGTTGGGGTTTTTTTTTTTTTGTTTTGTTTTGTTTTGTTTTGTTTTTTGCAGTTTGGTAGTGCATACGTTTGATCTTAGCATTTGAGAAATGGAGGTAGATGAATTTCTGAGTTTGAGCTCAACCTGGTCTACAGTCCTGGAAAGCCAGGCATCCACAGAGAAACCCTATCTTAAAAAACTAAAATAATAATAATAATTAATAGTAAAAAATTTAAATGTTGTACAGTAAACTTATTCTTGAATCTGTGTGCACATGGATTTGTATTAAGCTTTCCTTGTTATGTAATATACAGTGAAATACTTTTTGTATCTCCTTAGAATACATTTTTACCAGTAACATCTAGATTAAATATTTTTCAGTACTGTGAATCACCCCTTTAAGACCTGACAATATTATATGCCAGTAGAAACCAACTGTCACATAATACATATTATTTCACTGAGTCTGCCTCATTCTTAGAATCTAAGTGTACTCAAATGAGGGTACAGATGGTGAGGCGGTTCATAAAGAGCCATGGTAAGGAACCTTAAGACCTAAGAGTGAAATGTCCTTTTGGAATTAGATTCCGATTCCTTAAAGTTAGTGATCCCACCTGACACCTTACACATCAAATATGGATTACTCAACTGAAGTCACCCTTGAACCACAAGATCATAATAGAGCTTAATAATTGTCTTTGATTTCATTATACAGAAGTAGTTAATAAAAAAATAGGGAGGGATATGTTTTGGATTTTTGTGAGCTACTATACAACATAATAATAGAAATGTATTTTTGAAGCTCAGTGCATGCATATGTAGGCTAATATTACTCTTTTTTACTTCTCTTTATTGTTTGTTGAATGTTCTTAGTATAAATTATATAGTAAATTAGGGTTCAATTCATCAAGCATGATAATGATAATATGCAATATAGACTGTAAGAACACACTTTTATAGCATACAACACCATTTTGTGTAGTGCTAAATTACCCAATAAAGTAGCCATAGCCACTTATGACTACTTAATATTAGGTAGTTTAGAGGTTGACAAGTTGATATTTCTAACTTCAGTTCACTAAACAGAACTGAGTGATCTTTTCCAGCTCTGTTCTCTAAACTACAGTGTATTGTGACATGAAAACGATGGGTCAAGTTAAGTTTAAAATGTCATGACATTTCATACCATTTTAAAGTGGCTTTTTCTTGATTAGGCATTTGCTTAGTTAATGTACCTTATTAAGTGTTTTCTGTAGAACCAAAAAAAAAAAAAAAAAAAAAAAAGAAAAAAGCTGCAACACTTTTAAAATATTTCCACAGGAAGAAAATGTACCTAAAGTGACACAACCTACACAACTTACCACTTTGCAGATGTGGAAAAGATCTTTTTTAAATAGATATGCATACCAGGAAATCCTAATATGTATTCATTTTAAAGGATTAGTATATTCAGTAAATACAACTAATATCAGAAGATAAAATCAATGTTGATTTTTATCTTGAAAATTTTATATAGCATGAGGCACATTAGACCTAAAAGTAGTTGTTTAGATTAAAATATAAAAAAAAATGTTAATTGCAAACCATATAATGTTTAACATTTAATAACAACCCACACAATAAACAATATGCTGGTAAAATACATAAATAAAGTATTCAATAAATTTCTCAAATACAATATCCACTAACAAAAATCTAGTTTACACTTTGGTAACTGTGGATGGTAAGTACATGTGTTTTTCAATAAATTTTTTATGTTTTTCTTGTTACTATGTATTTAATTATACAGTGTGACAGCTATTTCCATGGCATTTGCATTGTATTTTACATTATAAATAATCAAAAGTGTGATTATTCGGAATTTCCAAGATTCTTGTACTATTTTCACATATATATAAAGTGAAAACTACATGTGTATATACACTAACTAATAACATAGCATATATACTAGATTTTAGATATGTAGTATATAAATATACATACATGGTGTATAAATATGTAAATACTGTCAAGAGAAAAACATAACTCTTGACTCAAAGAGAACAAGAGATAGTTTATTCTGGAGACAAATATGAATTACATGGTTTGGAAACAAAGATTTAGGATACCTATGTTTCACATTCCTATGTGAAAACAGTCCCTTGAAGCTTTAATAGCAACAGAGCAAAATGTCATAAATCAAGACATTCCCCAATATACTAGTGGATTCATCAGAGAGGTGGGTTACAGCAAAGCAGGACAATCTATTATAAGTCTTAGATGCTGTCCAATCTCATGATGATGCTCTCAGTTCTTGAAAAGGAAGAAGCTAGTAGCATGCTAAGTTTGTACATTCCTATAGAAAACTAGTGTTCTTTTGTATATTCCAAATGGTTTACCTAATTAGCACTAAACTATTATTCCAGAGGAGTCAATGAATAGCTATTAATGGGGTTAAAGAGGACTCAAAATCAATTTGGGTTCTAGCATTGCAACATGCCAAACTCTCCTCAAACACTGAATTTCCACTCAGTAAATCAGATTTACAGAATTTTCAGTGTGAAGATTTAGCTTCCTTCTAGAAACTTACATTCAGATTACCTACATTCAAAGACACAGAGTTAGAACATAATATAAAACTCTGAAATGATATCTACCAAATTCATAACTTTTACATCCCAAATCCTGGGGTAAATGGCTGGGGTGCCTATTTAACATGTCACAGAAGACCTGGCAACCTCAACATCCTCAGTTGCTATCTGTTAAAGGGTATAGCTAGCATAGCAGGTCCTCTCTCACTAACTTCTATAGCTCTAGTCATTTTCACTTACCTCAAGGAACACTGAAAATATGTTCTCTTTTGTGAATGCGTAAAGATGATATCTAGAGCTATATTTGGAGTGATACATGGTTGAGTGGGAAGTTTCATAAAAGCTCATGGATACTTTATGAGTCTCTTACCAAATATATAATATCAGGTATCTACTCATGGCTAACAGGTGGAGTTCATACAATTCTTTGAAACACACAAACACATGAAACAAAGGAAGAAAGAGAGAAAGAAAGGAAGGAAAAAACAGAAAGAACAAAGGAAAAAGAAATGCCATTTAAAAAATTAAGAAGATTCATGTTAGGTAGAAAGAGAGTTCAAATTGTGTATCTCCACTGGGTCCTTCACCCTGAAGCTCAGGGAACCCCACAGAAGAATGTTAGAAAGAAGTGTAGGACCCATAAGAGTTGAGGACACCAGAAGAATACAACTCACAGAATCAACTAAGTAGGGACAATGGGAGCTCACAAAGACTGAAGTGGCAATCACAAACCTTGCATGGGTTTTTACCAGGCCCTTGGCATACATTCTGTGATTGTTAGCTTGGTGCTTTTGTGAAAGTCCTAACAGTGGGATTGGGTGTCTGTAACACTTTTGCCTCCTCATGGGACCCTTGCAGAGGGAAAGAGGGAAAAAGAAGAACCTGCAGAAAGAGCAGAACACATAGACAGAATTCCCCTTACCATGGAACAAAACATGTCTTTTCTTTATTTCTCTTTCTTTTTTCTTCCTTCCTTCCTTCCTTCCTTCCTTCCTTCCTTCCTTCCTTCCTTCCTTCCTTCCTTCCTTTTTTTCTTTCTTTCTTTCTTAAACTGGATATTTTATTTATTTACATTTCAAATGTTATTCCCTTTCCAGGTTCTCCACTCCACCTCCAAAATCCCCAATTCCATTCCCTTTCCCTTGCTTCTATAAGGGTGTTTCCCCACCTACTCACCCAATCTTGCCTCTCTGCTCTTGAATTCCCCTACACTGGGCTTCAAGTTTTTTTTTTTCAGAACAAGAATTTTAATGAGCCCTCAGGGCCTGTGCATTGGCCTCCATTTTGAACACTTGAAAAATATGATAGGTCACATAAGGAAGGCTCTTTAGAGTTGCTGACTCCTGACATAGCATGAGATGTGAAGGAGAAAACAAATTCTAAGTGACAGCAAACATTTTGACTTCAGACCTTTGAGCTTTCTGTACTAACTGTGAAAATTCATTGCTATTTGTTGCAGTGAGAAGTTTCTCTGATGAACGATGGAAGCCGTATTAATCATTAATATTTAAAAGGTAACTTGATCACATTTTCATTTAGAAAAATAATACTGGTGAGTTCCTGAATATGGCTTATTATTTCCTGAGCCTCCAGCTCTTTGACAGGTTTACAGTGCCAGGTATGAGTTCCTGGACAAGATGCCTATCAGAAAGCAATTTGTGATACCAATACCAGTTATGCCACTATTGCAGTAGTGGGTATATCTTGCCTAGTGAGTCATTATTTTAGCTTTCCAAGCTCAGCGCTTGATAGGACTATTGATTACTTTTCTGTCTTGGAATCCTATATAGCATCTCCCAGAACTAAAAAAATCTGGCCTGTAGGGAGGAAGTTTCCATCTCAGTTCCTACTTGATTTTGCAAAGTAGCTAAAATATCTGGTATCTTCAGACACATTGAAAAATCCCTAGTTTCTATGTGTAATTATATCATGAAATATTCTGAATTGCCCATCCGAACCTAAAGAGGAAAAACTGGATTTTACCTCAGCTATTTTGATTCCTGGTTCTGTATCATCCCATATCTGTGGCTCAGGCCTGTCAGGAATTAGAAAAGATATGCCTTATTAAAAGAAAATTCGCATAGTTTTAGAAATAGTCTGTATGATTCTGAAATATCGTGATGGTACTGGATAGTTTTATGTCAGTTGACACAAACTAGAATCATTAGAGAAGAGGGAGCAAAAACTAAGAAAATGTCTCCATGAAATCTGGTTGTAGGGCATTTTCTCCTCCTCCTCCTCCTCTTCGTCCTCTTCGTCCTCTTCTTCTTTCTTCTTCTTCTTTCTTCTTCTTCTTCTTCTTCTTCTTCTTCTTCTTCTTCTTCCTCTTTTTTAAATCAAATCATAATTTTTACTTATTCACACAAGGGTTATAAACACAAAAAGGCAGGACACGGGGAAGGAGATGACACCAGAGCATAGATGTTCAGGAGGAGTACAGATATCTTTCAGAACAAGATATCCGCTGGGTGAATGATTCAGGGGACAGGTCAGTATGACTCTGTCTATGATTCACTTGTCCTTATCTAAGTTGGTACTGTCCACCGAGGCTGCCTATTTATAAGACCAATAATTACTCAGGCTGGTAAGTTTCCACAGAAGCTGCCTGTTTACAATAGCTTATAGCCTTCTGTTTCAGTGTTTTTCCACAGAGACCCAAGACTTTGTGTTAGCATGTATGTATGTCAGGCCTATTGCTGATTTTAGACCTATGGCTGATTTTAGGCCTTCAGTGTATAAGCAGGGTTACCCCTGACATCTCCTCCCTTCTCTAAGTATAGAAGGGCTGTGGTGATTCTAATCTTGTGAAGGCGGGGATAGAGGCCTGACCTCCAATAATTGAAGGGGACCTTGTAATGGCTCCAGTCCTCCTGTTGTTGTCTAGTGAAGCATGAGGGCCATACCCATCCCGATGTATTTTTCCTGGAGAGGGGATACTTTTGACATCAACCCCTATGCAGTCAGGCTTGTCCCTCAGGGAAAACAGAAAGATATTTTAAAATTTATTTATATTCCCTTGCAGTGCTTAGCCTCACAGCCTAAGCAAGAATTCAGATCACCAGTCAGAGGGGGTTCGGGTAGCCCCTCTCTGTTTGGTCTAGGGGCAGAAGTGCCCTCTTTTAGGTTGGGTGGAGATGGGTTTTGGGAACACCCTGGATAGAGTAACAATCTCATCTTGAGTCTTGTGGTCCTCCATAGCTCACTTATGATACTGTATCTGAATAGGTTTTACTACCAAATTATCTATCTGTTGTATCACAAAGTTAGTCAGCCTATTTAAGGCCCAGGGACCAAAAGAAATCAGCAAAAATAACCCAATTAATGGTCCCAAGATGGGAGGAAGTAGGGTTGACAACCATGAAGAGGTTGAAAACCAATTCTTGTACCAGCTCTCATCTTTCTCTTTCTCTCTGTCTTTTCTCAGGGCATTTTCTGACCTTTTTCATGATCTCTTTTAACCATCCCTGTCTTTTCTATATAAAAGCAATATTCTTCTTTAAGGGCTGTACACAGTCTTTTCTATTGTAAGAGAGTAAATCAAGTCCAATAAAGTCCTTTTCAATTTTTGGAGATCATTTCATACAGCGAAAAGGGGGATTTCTTCAGATTAGTGATGTTAATCTCTAGCTGTTTGATGTCATTTTCAATGGCCCATCTAAGGTCTGTGTAGTGTAAGTCTGGAGGCCAGCATCAGGATTAGAACTTCTATCAGTAGACATCACGGCTGTTTCATTTTTACCTGGAAAGGAAAAAGAAGGGAATTCTCAGGGAGATTTCTCTTCCCTGGAGGTCACTTGTTATTCATCCTATTTATAGTTGGGCCTGGCTTTGTGGGGGTATCTATTTATTTCATTAGTCTTTTTGGCAGTCATTTAGCTGTGCCTTCTCTGGTTTCAAACAGGCATATCAATCCTCAGCCTCATATGGGTCTGGGCCATTCCATTTAAGGGTAAGAGGATCCTTCCACATAGCTATGGCATAGTTTTTATTGGTCTCAGCGATACCAAAGGCAGTCAGCAGCAGATTTGTCATGAGCCTTCATTTTTAGAGAGTTAAAAGTAAACAAGGCATGATGGAGAGTGTTTCAGGAGACTCCTTCTGGGGAGTGTACAGTTTCCCCTCTTTTATTTTTAAAGCCAATTTTTCAGAGTTCTTGTAATATCAGGGCAGAAGTGCCAGCAGCCGCTCCTTCCACACTCAGAGAGTCATGAAGACACTTTATAGGTGGAGCCATGAGTCCTTCCCTTTGTGTTCTTAGGCTGGAGGTTTAGATCCTGGGAGCACTTGTTGAATCTTTTTATACTCCTTCTAAAAAGGATCAAAGTGCCTACACTTTGGTCTTCCATCTTCTTCTTGAGTTTCATGTGGTCTATGAGTTGCGTCTTAGGTATTGTGAGCTTTTGGGCTAATATCCACTTATCAGTAAGTGCATACCATGTGTGTTCTTTTTTGATTGGGTCACCTCACCTCAGGATGATATTTCCTAGCTCCATCCATTTGCCTAAGAATTTCATGAACTCATTGTTTTTAATAGCTGAGTAGTACTTCACTGTGTAAATGTACCACATTTTCTGTGTCCATTCTTCTGTTGAAGGACATCTGCATTCTTTCTAGCTTCTGGATATTATAAATAAGGCTGCTATGAACATAGTGGAGCATGTGGCCCTGTTGTATGCTGAAACATCTTCTGGGTATATGTCCATGAGTAGTATAGCTGGGTCCTCAGGTAACACTATGTTCAATTTTCTGAGGTACCGCCAGACTGCTTTCCATAGTGGTTGTACCAGCTTACAATCCTACCAACAGTGGAGGAGTGTTCCTTTTTCTCCACATCCTCGTCAACATCTGCTGTCACCTGTGTTTTAGATCTTAGCCATTCTGGCTGGTGTGAGGTGGAATCTCAGTGTTCTTTTCATTTGCATTTCCCTGATGACTAGGGTGCTAAACACTTCTATAGGTGCTTCTCAACCATTCGAGTTTCCTCAGTTGAGAATTCTTTGTTCAGCTCTGCACCCCATTTTTTAATAGGGTCATTTGATTGTCTAGAATCTAATTTCTTCAGCTCTTTGTATACCTTGGATATTAGCCCTCTATCAGATGTAGGGTTGGTGAAAATCTTTTCCCAATCTGTTGGTTGCCACTTTGTCTTATTGACAGTATCCTTTGCTTTACAGAAGCTTTGCAGTTTTATGAGGTCCCATTTGTCAATTCTTGATCTTAGAGCATAAGCCATTGGTGTTCTTGAACTATTCCCCTGTGCCCATGTGTTCGAGGCTTTTCCCCATTTTCTCTTCTATTAGTTTCATTGTAGCTGGTTTTATGTGGAGGTCCTTGATCCACTTGGAATTGAGCTGAGATACTGCCTGGGTTAGAGCTCCTGTATACCCCACTTCCGCTGGATTTTGTGAGGTTGGATGCAGAGCTGCTGCCCAGGATCTGCTCCGTGCTTGGGCCCAGAGGTTATTTCTTAATAATAAGGCAAGCTTATTCTTATTAAAACAAACAAACCTGTTTTCTTACAAACATGGTTTAATTCATTTACATGGAAAGGGTAGAAAGCACTTTCTTTCTCTGTGCAATATGGATTGGAACTCACTTTTCATCCAGAATGACTAAATTCTTTCTGCACTGGTGCTTGATCTTTTACTCCAAATGCATATATATGGATGGATGTGTGGTTGTAAGTATGTAACTCTGAGAATGTGTGCAAACTTGATTCAACTGCTTTGAATGGGAATGTATAAATGTAAATGTGTGAATCTATATATGAATTTGTGAGTTTATCCATATTTGTTTATGTAAAGGTTTTTCCTCCTGTGAACTTTATTTTCTTGTTGGGAGCAACCTTACTTATATATTAATGACCTAAGCCAGTCATAGGCCTAAGTCAGTCATACGTGTCTAGTGATACAAGTCTTGGTCTCTCTGGGAAAGTACTAACCCTAGAACAGATAGCTATAGATCTTGTAGACAGGTAGCCTTGGTGGGAAAGTACTAGCCTAGATCAGAACAAATGAACAATAGATCTTATGGACAGGTAGCTTTGGTGGGAAAGTACTAACTTAGATAAGAATAAATGAATAATTGTTCTTATGGACAGGTACATAGTGACCTGTTCTGCCCTGCTTCTTCTGTGAACTTTTCACCCAGCTTTTCTGAAAGACATCTGCACTCCCCCTGAGAACATCTGCACTCCCCAGAAACAAAGAAGACCCTATGTTATCCCACTCCCCATATCCTGATTCTATGTGTATATAACCCCCATGCAGAAAAATTAAAATTTGACAGCTTGATCAGACTCTAGACAGGCTGTCGACATCCCGTGTACCCTTGCCTCCAGTCCTCTCTTCCAGGTCCTCCAGATCCTAGTTCACGTCTCGTAGGACTGGGGCATTTCCTTCTCCTTGTTCAGTAGAAGTTTGTTGCTCCAAATATCCACTAGCCTGAAAAAAGTCAAGCATCTGGACAAAAGGGAATAGGTTCCTTTACTTAATCTCTTGCTGTTTTAAGATGAGGTGCTAAATGCCAGAGACTGGACTTTCTGGCCTCAGAGGAACATCCACTGAAGGCAGGTCAGCTACAGTAGCAAAGTAACTTAGATTTATATAAGTGAACTTTGAATTATTATACAGCAACCCTAAATATCTTATAAGACATTTAGGGTAAGACACCAGTCTTATCCCCCTATATCTCCTAAGACAAAAGTATTACCCTCTGCCAATGATCTTCCCCCTCTGCTGTCTCAAAAAGACCCTGTAGGGGCTGGCCCCTGGTAGGTGGAAGAAAGAAAAAAAATCACATAATGAAACTTTATGTCAAATGTAAAAAAAATAAACCTACTGTAAGTATCTTATGAAGTTACCTTAAAATTATATATATGCTTTAATTGCAAAAGAGATTCATGACCGTAGAGACATTATAAGGATTCAAAATGTGGAGGAAAACTAGCTTAATATGGGAGAGGAGGACATATGTGAAGATCGTCAGAAGGAAAGGAGGGATAGAGAGAAAACATACATTAATTGAAAGAGCCTTATGTGACACTTAAACTTGTCTCAGTTCCACAGGTCTGGTGAGAAGTTCCACATAATTATTTAATTTCACATTGCTAAGGAGCCAGATAACTGGTAGAATCAAAATGTTCTCTTGCACCTACTGGGTAGACAAACATGGATTAAACTTGTCTTTCCAATCTCATAACCCTTTGCCGACCTCCACTTCACTGAGACCAGTGCATTCCTACCTTTTCACCAGGGAATCACATTTCTAAACACATTTCTAAATTGTAGAAATTCTAAGATTTCTAATCTGCAAAACAGAGTTCATTAATCTTCAAAACAATAGGAAAATAAAATTAACATGAATGACTTAGAGGTATATGTGTGTGTGAGTTCTATAAATTTGGCCTATTCTGATATGTCTTATATAAGGGTTGGGTGACAGAAGAGTTCCTTGGTAGATCAGGGCAAAGAAATACTACAAAGTCATATCACACAACAGAAATCAGGGAAATGGTTATTTCTGGTCATGGGTCCCTTAGGTAGGATATCTGGGTCCCTTTCTCTCCCTCTCTCTCCCTCCTCCTTCCCCTTCCCCATTCCCCTCTCTCTTGTCTATCCCTTGAGCAACAATCTGTCTATGTTTGTCAGTTTATGTCTGTGTTTTCATTTGTTGTGTGATGTTGTTCTGTGTTTCATGTTACAAAAGCTGGTAGGTTGTCTTCACTTGTAGCTAGGAGGCTAGCACAGCTGGAGAAGCCCTGCCAAGAGCTGATTGCCTCTACAAGCTCCTCTTAAAGGGGCCAGCAGCTTTTCAGATTCTTTGATAAGGAAGCTGATGGTTGTTTTTCCTACAAAAATTTCTGACTGGGATTATTGGATTCTGCAGGTGACAAGGTTCTCCTTCCTTAAAATTACAGCTAGAAAAAGTAAAAAAAAATAAAAAATGTCTAGTCTAAATAAGTAAATTTGTGGCCACTTTACATTTGCTTAAATGTATAAATATGTTCTCCATGTCTTGGTTATAGATTATTGACTTATAAATTATTGGGTATGATTAAAAATTTGTAACAAAAAGTTGGCTTAAAACTGGTACCTCAGGGTTGGAGTCATTCTAGATAACAACACATGACATGAACCAACCTAGGGAAACTGGTCATTAAAGATACCTCTAAATTAGGATATTATTTTATGTAATTCCTGTCCTGGAAACCAGACTTATAAGAGATAGGATTTAAAACAATGTTTCTTTAATGAGATATTAAAAGGTGCACCATTTTGTATTCATATATAAGAACTGGAAGCCAAACTTTCTAACATGAAGGTAATGAATTTCATATTGATTTTAGAGGGAATTGATTGCTTATACTGTTAAAAATTGGGTTTTGCTTTCCAAAATTATGGTTATGATCTTATACTACAAAAGACACTTAAAATTACAAGGTATTGTGGAACAGGCCCATGAAACTTTAAAACAATATCTTCATAAAATATAAAAGGGGGAATTATGTTCTTGTACACCACAAATTTATTTAAATCTTTAAAATTTTGAATGTCAAGACTCTCTCTGCTGAGTGTCTACGGCATCCTACAACTTATCATACTTATGCCTAAGTGAAATGGAAGAATCCCATGAAAGGCAATGGCATGGACCAGACCCTGTACATATATGGGGAGGAAGGCATGTTTGTGTTTTTTCACAGGAAGAAAATGGGGTGTGTGTTTGCCAGAAAGGCTGGTATAATAAATGGAACAATCCCTTTGTCCTGCTGATTCCCTTACTGATGATGATGATGGTTACTGCACACAGTAAAGTCTTCTGGGCCTGTGTTCCTGAACTACCATTGATACATCCAGCAGTGTGGTCCAGACTGGAGATTCTCATGCCAGGATCTCCCTGGACAGAGGAGCCGTCTTATAATAAGACTATGACTTTCAATGCATTTGGTGATGAAATTTCTGTTTGTGTTGTAAAGAATAGTATGTGTGTATTTCTATGTTTCCTTACCAATTGGAATTTTTTATTAATTTGTCATGTTAAAATTACTTTTGTTTCTTCTATGGTATTTAAAGTGCTTTGTATTGATTGTATACTTTCTAATAGTGTTAGTGTATTGAAATCCGGCATGTGTGTTTTGGTGATTTATCAATCAATTTTGTATTATTGTTTGTGAGTATTACAGGACCTTGGTATTTTGAAAAATACATGCAAATACTGGAAGAAATGAGTCAGACTTCAAGGAAAAGCAATAGGATAGTGGGCTTTATTATTACTGGTATACCAGCTTTGATTACATTAATAGCTGCCATTGCTTTGACATAAGAAGTTAAGACAGTGAATTTTGCTAATCATTTAGCAGAAAAATGTTATTAATGCTGTGAGTATTCAAAAGATTCAGAAAGACATTTAGAACAACATATTGACACTCTCATTGATACTATTCAAAGTACTGAATAGGAGGTTCAGAGTTTAAGAATAAGATCATCTCAAGTGTCATGCTAAATACTCATGGAAAATTGAAAGACACTTACAGGGTATTTGGCATAATTCTAACACCACTTTTGATAGTTTAACTTTGAACAAGGAGAGCACAAATTTAAGGGATACAAAGCTCAACATAAACTCAGCCCAGAAATGCATGGCGTTCCTTTTATCTTGGTCATCCTGATACAAGGCTTAAGGTGAATATTTCCATCTTGGTCAAGCTTCAAGCATGGCTTATATAGCTTAATCATGTTAGCCCTCCATGTCCTGGGAACACTTTTATTCCTGCCCATTGTGATAAAACATACCTTTAGCAACATCAACATGTTGGTAGCCAAAACACATGACTTGGAAGTAAAAATGTATCCATAGATAGAGTTATTAATCTAACAGTTGGCAATCAAAGATGGGTCATTTTCCATACAGTGCCTTACCAACCCAAGGCAGAATTACATTGTTTTTGAAAATGTAAATTCCAAGATCGGTAAGGGAGGCATTCTTGTCAAAATCACCTAAGACATATGCAGTCTTGTTTATGAAATATAAAAGGGGGAGATGTTGAGAGCTTTTCTTGCTGCTTCTACGAATTTGGCATATGTCACTGGGCTTGGACAAGGAAGTAGGTTCAGATAAGAATATTAGAAAGAATAAGCATGGGACTTTGCTTACTACTTTGATGAAGTACTACCTTATGTGATCTCTTTGCTTACTACTTTACTTAATTATTACCTTATGTGATACTTTTGCTTACTACTCTGCTTGATTACTATCTTATGTGATCTTCTTGTTTGCTACTCCAATTGATTACTTTGTCTTCTTTGATCTAATAACTGACCATGATATATATATATATATATATATATATATATATAATATAATATATATACCTAAAATAAGATAAAAGCAGGCTGGAGAGAAATAAAGATGCTTCAGCCTCAGTACAGGCTGGAGTCATGTTATAATTTTGTCTGCTTTTCTTTTTTCCCATTCTCACTCCATCCCTTGAGAACCTTTGGACTGAATGGTCATGGAAGAATGTTGAATTGCCTATTCTACCTCCCCTATCATCAAGGGTTAAGTAATTGGTGTGTATTTTATCTGCATTTTAATTGTGCTCACTGGATGCCAGAGGTTGAAGAAAACATAAACACCCACTTTCCATTTGATAACTTGATTTTACCCACATAGTATGATACAGAGGTACAAGGATCCACTTTATCAATAGAGGAGGGAATTGGAGTGAGGATGTATATATGGAGCATAGCATTAGCAAGTCCAATATGGGTGCCCTCCATATCTATCTGTTTACTCTTCACAATAGCATCCTCTCTGATCATAGAGAATGAAGATGAAAAGGTCATTAAGTGAAGAACAGCTGATGAGAATTTGATTTAGCTTCTGACAGCCTGCTAAGGAATAAATTCACAACCTTATTTGGAGTGATTGTTTTAAGTCAGGGTTTGTTGAACCTCAAGCCTCCATATGTAAGAAATACCCTGGACAGAAGCAGACAGGAGGAAAAGGACAAAAAGTCTATGTCTAATCTAGTGGAGTAAGGCACCATAGCCAGGGTAAAGCATCATTTTTCTAGAGCAGGAAACAAAGGGGTTGATTTGGATATCCTCTGAAATTTAAGGGACTAAGGTCCTGTTCGGGTTGATATGTAAGAAGTGAAGTTATCTTGAGGTGGAAGAGTAAAGGGCTTGAGGTGGGATAGCTGATTCCAATGGAGGAGACTCTCAAGCTTAGCAGCTGTGGGGGTTAGAAACTTGAAGAGACCCTGCTATTTAGGGATATGGGGTGAGGAACATTGATCTGAAAGATAGAGAAGAATTTACTCTTGAATATCCAAAGTTCACTGAGGACAGACTCTGGTTTGTATATTGCCATGGTAGACAGTGATCAGTAAATTTCCATAGGAGAGAGCAGAGATGACAGATGAATGTGGTCATTAGGTGAACAGGAAGAGGCAAGGGTTTGGGTGAGTGGCCAGGTGTCAAAACAGTCATCCATACATGAACTCAGTAAGATGAAAAGAGGATGCAAGTGGGAGCCTGTATCCTAAAAAGGACCAGAAGTAAGAGCTTTACCCAATTGAGGTGAAGTTCTTGTGAGAGTTTGACAAGTTTTTTTTTTTTTTCTTTTCAAAGAATTATTAGTTTGTTCTATTTTTCCTAAGGGCTGGTAATGGTATCGGATATCAAAATGCCAAAGGATGTTGAGAGCTTTTGATAAGATTTGAGAAATCTGGGAGTTCCCAATTGTCCAAATGGGGATTCCAAAGTGGAAAAAACGATCTCCCACAGGAGGTTGGAGAGTCTCTGAAAGCTTTTGTAGGTGGTGAGGTAATGCCTCCACCAATCTGAGAAGGTGTCCACCAAGATCAGGAGGTACCTAACACAATTTACTATGGATATGTGGGTAAAGTCAAGTTGGTAGTTGGTTTTGGGGAGAGAACCTCTGGCCTGGTAGAAAGGGAAAGGGAAGCTTTGATAACTGGAACTAGAGTCTGATACTTGACAGGTTTTACAAGAAGCACTAATAGCCCTTAAGAAATGCAAAATTCTCAGGAGGGGGATACAGGTGGGCCTTAAATGAAGTAAGACAAGAGCTGGTGTATATAGGACAAAATTAGTTGAGTGTTGGAGGTGGGTCTAGTGGGGATGTGGGTTGTAATGCAAGGATATTCTGCAATGGGAAAGATGGGTCCCTGCTTCTAAGAGCTGAAGCACTAGCTTATTTCACTTATATATAATGAAGTTGTCTATCTTCTGTGACTAAGTAGACAATTTTCATAGCCATAGGGAGATGAGAGGCTTTTAACATGGATATGATATGGTCTGAATTAGTTATTGGTCCTCCTGTCGTAAGTTGCCTATGCTCTTTTCAGCATGGGGCAGGAGGATGTGAAAGGAATATTTGGAATCTGTGTAGACTCTTAGGGACTATCCTTGTGCCAACTGAAAGACTCGTAAGAGCTGTTAGTTCAGCCTGTTGATTAGTGGCATGGGCAGGGAGGGCCTGTGTTGTGTGTAATTTTAATATGCATGCTTGCTCCTTGCCCTATGTCAGCAATGGCCATCTCACCCAGATCCCACAGTTAGCTTCACCACACCTCTAACGAGTGCCCCATAGCTGTGCCCTTTATCCTGCCCACCTGAGTTGCTGCAGATGGAAAACACCAGACAGCCTCAATATTTTAAAATCAGTCAGATAACATAACTGCTGGGTGAAGAATTTTTTCCCCATCCTCCTTAGTCTCCACAGCTGCCTGCAGTCCCCAAGAATTACATGTCTGCTACTTCTTATTCACTCCACAGCCTAGTCCAAATCCTTCTCCCTCTCTCCTCCTCTTTCTCCTGGGACCAGGAAATTCCAACTTATCCTTTAACCCAGCGATTGGCTTCTTCTGTCTTTATTGACTAGTTAAAATGGGAAGAAGGTTCACATGCAATCACCTTAGTACAGGAGCGACTCCTCCTTGGGGCAGCCCCTATGGAGGAAGCAGGAGAATTAGCATCTAATTAAAAACAGCACCAGGGAAATCCACAACAGGCCTGTGCCTCAACCACTTCAGTATCTGACACTAAGACATAACCCACTTTTAGAACTTCCTCATGTAAAATGGAGCTGCTGTGTAATAGGTATAGATGGTCAGAAGCAATGTGACTTCTCATATATTCAAATGATGGGTCAGTAGTTTCACTAAGGTTTCAAGGCAAGAAGAAGATGGGGACTGGCCTGTATTTGGTTGAGGAAGAATATTTGAAATGTTGAGGGGACATGGGTATAATTGATAAGTAAGGGTAGAATCTTTTACTAGTACCACCTGAAGAGAGAGAACCATGGAGGGAGGTAGAGTTTGTAAGCATTTATACATAATCAGGTAAGACAGATTGTGGGATAAGAAAATAGTGGTAGTTGGGCCAAAAGATAGTCACATTTTTCATTGTTGTTGGGTTTTGTTTTGGTTTTGGTTTTTGGTTTTGTGTGCATGTGTTTGTGTGTTTGTCTATGTGTGTGTGTGTGTGTATATAATATATACACACACATACACACATACACACACACACACACACACACACACATATACATATATGTGGAGTTCAGCAACTGCTAAAGTGATTGTGGAAGTATCCATTCATGGGTGGTAAGCTCTAATTATTTTTGACCAGTATGACTAATGTGCAAAGGAAGGTCTTAGTTAATGGACAAGAAACCCAAGGGATTATCCCTCTGTTTCTGATATACAGAGGGAGAAGGGACAGGTTAGGTATGGGGTATAGGATCAGGCATGAAGGAAGGTATGATGTTGAACAGTTAGCAAAGGCATAAATAGTTATGTGTAAATCTCTAAGTTGTCTTTTGCTAATTTGAGTAGACCTGTGTAATCTTAAATTTTTATCAACATATGTAGAATATTCTAAATCAGAGTTAAATCACATATAATAAGTTTTAGCAAATATAAGCAACCTAAAATGTGTATCATCATATAAAAATCTATATGATTCCAAAATATTTTGGAGACTTGTTATTGTTTCTTAATCTAAGGAAAGATACAAATATAAACAGAAAGCTCAGTATGACTGAGTAGTTTTACAGCTGTTGTTCTATGCCACTTACTTATCTGAAGATGGTAGCTAAGTCACATGACCTGTACTCTTTAACCTTAGTAGAGATGCCTGCCAACCCTATGGCTGCTTACATCTCTGTGAGGTTATTGACCAAGATAGAGGAGAGCCACGTATTTGCTATTTAAAAATATCCGTTTTCCTAGTAGGTCTGTCTATCTATCTATCTATCTATCCATCCATCTATCCATCTATTTATCTACCAACTTATCTACATATATATTTTAAATGAATGAGAGTTAAATTCAAGTTACACATACATATACACAAAGAGTTGAATCCAAGTTAAGCACATATACACTCATATGTAGATTTATAATGGTAAGCCTTTTGTTGTGTTTAAAGCCAAACTTTGTTAAAGATTTTATAGATTTTAAACTATAACCAATGGAGTTACAAATCCTGAGATAGATCTTATAGTATAATCTTAGGAGATTTTTTTTTTTTGAGATCAGAAGATAGAGAAATCATAAAGATAAAAGAGTTTTAAGAATGGAAAGTAGAAAGCAGTAGAGAGGAACAAATTTAGGTATAAGACATTTAGAGATCATTTATCTGTGGAACAGCAGTTGTTCTAATATGTGAGAATTTGGAAATCAAGTTAGCCAAATTTTGATCATTGATCTGTACTGAGGCCAAGCTGTTGTAATAAAATATGGGTATGTGGAAGAAGAGGGAGATGTTCACAAAATGGAATACCAACCTGGTCGCAGGGGATGTTCGTATAACCTCTGAGAGGGAGTTGAAGGCCAAAGCTACAGGACTGAAGAAAGCTGAAGCTAAACAGGAGACTGTAGGGGGGAAGTAAAATAGTAATTGTCTTTAGTAGAGAGACACAAATGGATGTAGAACATCACCAATGTGAAAGGCAACCCAAGGGTATAGAAGCAAGCTCCAAGATGAGTCACAAACTTCTTCAAGCATTACTGCAACTCCTGGAGGAGTCAAGAGAAGGGAGAGTGCAGGAGAGAAGGAGATGGCTGTGTGGATACAGTGGGCTGGAGGACAGAGAAGCACATAGGTGCCTATATGGAGGGCACAGGAAAGGCCAGAGGGATGCAGTAGCTGAAGAATCAGACTCTAAAATTTGACATCAAAAATTTTTGTGACAGAAGTCAGCAGGAACAAATGATTTGTCCATAACTTAGGAGAGTCAGATTAGCTGTTTGGTTCAGAGTGGATATTGCGTGGAAGAACAGGTGCATGCTGAGTATATGCACATTGAAGCTAGTCTAGCCTAATCCTTTGCTTTTTTTCTCCTCCTGCTAGGCCAGGCTCTTGAAGATTCATCAACTGTAATTCAAAGATATGACATTTACACAGTGTAGGTGTATTTGTGGGGGGGGGGAGGAGGGGAAGCAGATAAAATCAAAGTTGAAGAAATAGGGAATGGTGGATGTATTTCCATTCACCTCAATTATTTTAAGTATTTGTATATGTCCCAAATAATATTGGGATCCAGGTTACTATTACTAGGTCACATTTGGATTAATTACCCAAGAGATATTGAGGCCATATTACATTGCAAAATTGAATAAATATGCAGCCCTTCAGGTCAGGTGCCAGGTTGAGAGGCTGAGAGTTATGAGTAATGCCACTGCCTGGGGTGAGGGAAATGCCAAAAGCCTGAAGTCCAAGGCTTCCCCAGGACCCAGAAAAGAATAATTTGGACGTCTTAAGCTGTTCAGTGGATCATTATTTCACTGGATGAAAGCCAAGGGCTAAAAGCCTGAGGTGACTTGGCTCCTGGTACCAGGACTTCCAAGTTTTCTAGGCAGATTGTGGCCAAAAAATGCTGCAGAAACCACACAACACAACAGATTTCAAACAGTAGATTTATTGGAGAAGGCAATTTATCTAAGCAGGAACAAGAAAGGAAGAGAGAGAGGGGAAGAGGCAGGGAAGGGAGAGAGAGTGAGGGAGAGAGGAAGAGAGAAGCAGAGACAGAGATAGAGAAAAAGAGACTGAGATACAGAGATAGGGATAGAGATAGAGATAGTGAGTGGGTCTTGAGGGCACTCAAGGTTGTGCAACTTGTGGAAACTGGAAATCTGTCACATTTGGCAGCTGGTGAAAATGTGGCCACAGAGGTGGGCATGCAGGGATGCTAGGCAACTGGTTCTGGAATTCGAGTGGTTCTCCATTTTTCAGCCTCTTCACCTGAAGGATTGTGATTAGTAATTAATATTTTTCCTGGTAAAACATCCTTTGAGGCCGTAGCATAAATTAATGCAAGTAGGGTTCAACTCTTTAGGGCATGAACTTAAGATTTGTAAAGCAAGGCCTCTGCTGTCTGTGGTTCCAGAAAGTTTTAATTGTAGCCCACACATTAATCTTTTTATTTGTTTTCCACAAATATATCAGAGGGTCCATTACCAAAGCACAGGCAATTATGAGTCTTCTTGGATTCTCATCAGACCTAAGTGATAAGATCCTATTGTTGAACACACTATATCCTTGATTTTAAGTGGCAGAGATATCAGGCTGGAACTTGTGATGCTAAAGTTATGTTAGTGGCTAAGTTTCTGTTTAAAAGTTTAAAAGTTTTTGTGCTTAAGAGAACTACAGAACAAAATCCAACTTCGAAATGTGAAGGAATGTTAAAGGCTATTTTTTAAACAGTGTTTCTGCTCCTGTAAACAAAAGGGGACACCCTGTTTATGTAAGAACAAAATATAACTTTGTGTTCTTTGCCTTTATAAGTCCCAATAATAAGAACTTCTCCATACCTGGCACAAAACAGAAAGGTCTGAGTAAGGGAAAGTGGTTCCTGAAATAGGAAAAATAAGATAAAAAAAGGGAAAGAGGACATGAAACAGAGGAGAATTAAAAAGGATAAAGAGTAAATAGAATGTCCTACATACATGTAAACATTTGTCAACGAAATAGTTTAATCAATAATTAAATTAATACAAAAGAAGAAATGAACCTGATTTCTCAACTCTATGAATATCTGCCAAAGAAAAATTCTATAAATAACATGATTGTTAAAGGTGAAAGATTGAATCCTTTCCCTGAAGGTAGGGGAAAAATAGTGACTCTGTTCACCCTAATAGTATTATGCCAGAAAAATAAGACTAAAAAAAAAGCCGCATGAATAGTGAAAAGGAATAAATAAAAGTCTTTTCTGATAACATGATATTCTACAAATAAAATAGTAACCAAGGAGTAGGAATACTTCTCAAGGTAATAAGCAAGTTTAACAAGGCAATAAGGGTATGTGAAATGAAATTAATCACATTTCTTTTACTATTAGAGAACATTCAGAAACCTAAATTAATACATATTATTTATAGTTCTTCAAGAATGAAGTCTGCAGGCAAAAGTATAACCATTTTCAGACTCACAACAGCTATAACTGTCGAAATACAGATGAAGGAAAAGAAACAAATGGGAGGGACATGGGAGGAAGAAAGGAGGGGGAGGGGGAAAATGGGGCAGGATCAGGTATGGGAAGAGACAGGGGAGATGTACAGAGGGTCAGGAATTTGAAAAGAGGTGTGTAGCAAGGGGGGCGTGGAACTGGGGAGAGCTACGAGAAAGTCCCAGATGCCAGGAAAGCAAGAGGCTCCCAGGACCTAACATGAATGACATTAGTTGAAATACCCAACAATGAGCAGAGAACCTAAAGAGACCATACCCAGACGTTAGGCATGGCCTCTGGTTGAGGGATGGGGCCATCCACCCGTCTCAAAAATTTTATCCCAAACTTCTTCCTGTTTAAAGGAAGTACAGGGACAAAGAGTGGAACAGACACTGAAGGAAAGGCCATCCAGAGACTACCCAACCTGGGGATCCAACCCATCTGCAGACACCAAACCCAGATACTATTGGTGATGCCAAGAAGTACTTGCTTACAAGAGTCTTATATTGCTGTCTCCTGAGAGGCTTTGCCAGAGTCTGACCAATACAGATGGGGATGCTTACAGCCAATCATTAGAATGAGCAGGGGGACCCCAATGAAGGTGTTAGGGGAAGGACTGAAGAACCTGAATGTGTTTGCAACCCCACAGGAAGAACAACAATATCAACCAACCAGACCACCCTGAATTCCCAGGGAGCCATGGAGGAACCCATGGCTCTGGCTACAATGTAGCAGAGGATGGCCTTATCTGGCCTTAATGGGAGTGGAGGACCATGGTCCTGTGAAGGCTCAAAGCCCCAGTGTAGTGAAATGGTAAGGTGGTAAGACAGGAGTGTGTGGTTGGGGGGGAAGCACCCTCATAGAAGCAAGGGGGAGGGGGATGATATAGGGGGTTTGTGGAGGGGAAACTGGGAAAGGGGATAACACTTGAAATATAAATAAAATAACCAACTAAAAAATAAACACTTAGAGATAGCACAATAGATTCCATGATAATGCTTTAAAAGAATCATTTCTTACCAATTTTTTGTCTACAATCAACACAATTTTTAAGAGAAAAGTTTAATTTATAATTTATATAAATACAAACAAATTTTTCCTTCATTTTTTTTGAAAACTCAAGTAAGATGGAATAGCTAATACAATTTTGTAAAACAAAATGAAGTGTTAAATGCATTTAAACTAATATTATGTAGCATTTAAATTAAGACTTACGTAGTTATTGTAATGAAGACAATATTATATTGACATATGAAATAACCAAAAGGTTGTGGTGCAGAAGAGAAAATGCACAGATGTATATAATGAGCTTTCCTGATTTTCCACAAATAACTATGCACATATATCTACTACAAATGTTATATGTTATGTCATGCATCATGTTTTATATCATATGTTATATAACTCATGTCTTAGTCAGGGTTTCTATTCCTGCACAAACATCATGACCAAGAAGCAAGTTAGGAAGGAAAGGTTTATTGAGCATACACTTCCATATTGCTGTTCATTACCAAAGGAAGTCAGGACTGGAACTCAAGGAGGTCAGGAAGCAGGAGCTGATGCAGAGGCCATGGAGAGATGTTATTTACTGGCTTGTCTCCCCTGGCTTGCTCAGTTTCTTTTCTTATAGAATCCAAGAATCCAAGACAACCAGCCCAGGGATCGCACCACCCACAACGGGCCCTTCCCCTTGATCACTAATTGAGAAAATGCCTTACAGCTGGATCTCATGGTGGCATTTTCTCAAATGAGGCTCCTTTCTCTATAATAACTCCAGCTTGTATCAAGTTGACACACAAAACCAGCCAGTACAACATGTGTTAATATATATATATATATATATATATATATATATATTATATATATATGATATGTCATATGTTATATATCACATTATATATATATGTCATATGTTATATATCACATGATATATATATATATATATATATATATAATATATATGTGTGTGTGTGTGTGTGTGTGTGTGTGTGTGTGTGTGTATCACAGGTTGTAAATTACATTATATATCATATTCTATGTATCATGTACCATATAGTATATCAGTTCCCAATTATAACTACTCAATTTGATCATGGTGGGAGCAGTGTGTATATCTCACTACCAGCCCCAATGTTCTGGGTTCCATAATGAAACACCTGTACACATAGCCTTTATATTTTTATATGCCTAAATCCACTCGATGGTTGGATCACTTCCTAACCTCCACGCACCTGATCCACCTTCTGATATTCCCAAGTTAGTACTTACTAAAACCTATACTCCTTTCTGGATGCCCCTTATCCAGACCTGCTGCTCTCTCAGCTGCATTCCCCTGTACCTACATGACAGCTATTTCTCTGTCTTCTGCAGGTCTCAGGGGTGGTGTCTCTCCTTCTTCACAGTCATAGTAGTCATAGTGTCTCCTCTTCCCTTTTCTCTGTTCCCTTGCCCTGTAATGCTAAAGGTCCTGATGCTGCTGACTCCCTGCTGAGCCATTTTCAGCCAGCAACTTTATTTATTCATAGAAACCAACCGTGGAGCATACCTAGTCTACACAGTTCTACCTCCATGGGCTGGACCTAGGCCTCCCTGCACATATGTTGTAAATGTGCAGCTGGCTTTTCATGCAGGTCTCAAACATCTGGAGTGGGGGCTATCCTAAAACATGCAGCCTGTATATGGAGTATGGTCTTCTAGCTGGGTGCCTCATCTGGCCTCAATGGGAGAGGAAACACCTAGCCTCTCAGAGACTTAAAGTGGCAGGGTGGGAATACAGGAAGAAGGGGTACTCAGAAAACAAGAGATGGGGAAGGATTGTGGGAGGGGGTGACTGGGACGGGTTATAAAGTGAATAAGCAAAAAAAAATAAAATAAAATTAAAAAAGGAAAAAAAAGACAATGAATTCATGAAATTCTTAGGAAAGTGGATGGAACTAGAAACTATCATCCTGAGTGAGGTAACCCAATCACAAAAGAACACACATGGCAAGTACTCATTGATAAGTAGATATTAGACCAAAAGCTTGCAATATCCAAGATTCAACTCACAGACCACATGAAGCTCATGAAGAAGGAAGAGCAAACTGTGGGTGTTTCGGTCCTTCTTAAAAGGAGTAACAAAATGCTCATGGGAGAAAATATGGAGACAAAATGTGGGACAGAAACTGAAGGAGGCTCTATCCAGAGACTACTCCACCTGGCTATCCATCCCATGTGCAGTCACCACAGGCAGATGCTGATGTGGATGACAAGAAGTACATGTTTATAAAAATTGCTTCTATATAAGCTATTTTATCTTAGTCGTATCTTACTGTCTTCTAATTGTCTATGCTCTTTTTTTATTTGTACTCTTTCCCTTGCTGACTTCAAAACCTTACAAATGACCAGTGTGTGTGTGTGTGTGTGTGTGTGTGTGTGTGTGTGTGTGTGTGTTGTATGTGTCTGTGTGTGTGTGTGTGTGTGTGTGTTATTGTCATGTCTCAAACTTTTCCGGGTGAGACTACAAGCTAAGTCATTGTTACAATCAATTACTAACTGTCTTATATGTTTCCATTTGAGCACACTATACAATATGTCCACATAGTTGTAAGTAAAATGATATTTAAGATATTTATTGAGTGTCTATAGTTATACATAAAGCTATTTTCCAAGGTAATATTTTCATTGATTATTGGGAATTTTGCACAATGCAGCATGATCACACTCAATTCCCAGTCCTCCAACACCTGTCCCTGATCCTTGTGACCACCCCACAAAAGGGAAAGAGAAAAAAAAAAATCCCATAAGTTTATGTGTGTTGCTCGTGTGTTCAGTGGAGCATGATAGAACTTCCAGTGGCTAGCCCCTTACAGAAAGTAGATTCCTTCCCCATCTGCTGCCAGAATGCATCAATTTTGGAGTGCTACACTTCAACATCTTTATCACACTTTTTTAGGGTTTTCACTAATAACTGAATATTATCCAAAAAGTTTAGAATACCCATGATACAACTCATAGACCATAGGAAGCTTAAAAGGAAGGAAGGGAAGGCCCAAGTATAGATAACTGAAACCCACTTGGATGGGGTTTCACTCACAGGAGGCAGAAAAAGGGAGGAAATTGGGTGGGAGAGAGTAGGGGAGAGGAAATAAGGAGGGACAGGATCAAGCATGAACAGGAGGGGCACCCATAGGGTCAGGAGAATGAACTGAAATATGCAGCAGTGGGAGTTATGGGACAGGAGAATCCTTTAGAAAGACCCAGAGACCAAGGATATTAGACACTACCAGGACTCAATGGAAATGGCATTAGCCGAAATGCACAACAATGGGGAGATAGAACCTGAAGAGACCAACTCCAATAGGTAGACATGGCCACCATTTCAGAAAGGGGGCCACTCACTTGTCTTCCTGAACAGAACACCAATGGCCTATGCTCTAAGATCAAAAATTGACAAATGGGACTTCATAAAATTGCAAAGTTTCTGTAAGGCAAAGGACACTGTCAATAGGACAAAACGGCAACCAACAGATTGGGAAAAGATCTTTACCAATCCCACATCCGATAGAGGACTAATATCCAATATATACAAAGAACTCAAGAAATTAGACTCTAGACAACCAAATAACCCTATTAAAAAATGGGGTACAGAGCAAAACAAAGAATTCTCAACTGAGGAAATGTGAATGGCCCAGAAGCACCTAAAGAAATGTTCAGCATCCTTGGTCCTCAGGGAAATGCAAATCAAAACAACCCAGAGATTCCACCTCACACCAGTCAGAATGGCTAAGATCAAAACCTCAGGTGATAGTGGATGCTGGCGAGGATGTGGAGAAAGAGGAACACTCCTCCATTGTTGGTGGGATTGCAAGATGATGCAACCACTATGGAAAACAGTCTGGTGGTTCCTCAGAAAATTGGACATATCACTAACTGAGGACCCAGCTATACCACTCCTGGGTCTATATCCAGAAGATACTCTGATACATAACAAGGACATATGCTCCACTATGTTTATAGCAGCTTTATTTATAATAGCCAGAAACTGGAACGAACCCAGATGCCCTTCAACAGAGGAATGGATACAGAAAATGTGGTGCATTTATACAATGGAATATTACTTAGCAATTAAAAACAATGAATTTGATAAATTCTTATATAAATGGATGGAACTAGAAAATATCATCCTGAGTGAAGTAACCCAATCACAAAAGAACATACATGGTATTGATTCACTGATTATTGGATATTAGCCCAGAAGCCTGAAATACCCAAGATTCAACTCACAGACCACATAAAGCTCATGAAGAATGATGACCAAGTGGGGGGAGGGGGCTTCAGTCCTTCTTAGAAGGAGTAACAAAATACTCAAGGGTGCAAATATGGAGACACAGTGCAGGACAGAAACTGAAGGAGAGACAGACCATTCCACCTGGATATCCATCCTATGTGCAGTCACCAAAGGTAGAGGTTGATGTGGATGTCAGGATATACATGCTGACAGGAGCCTGATATAGCTGTCTCCTTAGAAGTCTGCAAGAGTCTGACATACTCAGAGGCAGATGCTCACAGCTAACCATTAAACTGATCATGGGGTTCCCAATGGAGAAGATAGAGTGAAGGCTAAAGGAGTTAAGAGGATTCGTGACACCATGAGGAAAGCAACAATCCCAACCAACCAGAGCCCCCAGGGTCTAAACCACCAGCCTGGGAGGGCTTAGGGAGGGACCCATGGCTCCAGCTATATATGCAAGGGAGCTATATATAAGGGGGAGAAGAGATCCTTGGTCCCATGAAGGCTGGACGTCTTGTGGGTGGGATACTCGAGGGTGGGGAGGTGACATACGGGGGAGGGTGGATGGGGGTACACCAACATGGAGGCAGGAGGAGGGGGGAAGGGATAGTGAATTCCTGGGAGGGAGGCGGGGAAATGGGGTAAGGAGAGAACATCTGAAATTTAAAAAAAAAAAATTTCCAATAAAAAAAAAAAAAAAAGAAAGAAAGAAAAAAAAAACCATATCTGGGCTACATACTAATATTCTTCTCCTGTGAAATTAAGCTAGGCCCTCACAGTTCAAATAACTCTCAGCCAGCACAACTGTCTTTCCAAATTCTACTAGCATGACCAATTAAGCCCTGCTTAAAGCATTCAACTGCTTTTCTATAGAAAGTCCCCCAAATGTTCCCAATTTTTTCAAACAGAATCATGCTCAGGCCTATTACAGCAATACTCCTGTTCCTGGTACCAAGTTCTGTCTCAGTGTTTTATTTCTGTGAAGAGACACTATGAGCACTGCATATCTTACAATAAAAACCTTTAATTTTGGTGGCTAATGTAGTGTTTTATTGCTGTGAAGAGGCATTATGAGCACAGCATATCTTATAATAAAAACATTTAATTTTTGGTGACAAATGGTTCAGAGGCTTATTCCATTATCATGGTGGTTAGCTTGGCAGCAGGCAGGGAGACATGGTGCTGGAAATATAGTTGATAGTTACATATCTAGATCAGTAGGCAGGAGGAGGAGAGAGAGCCACTTGACCTAGCTTGAACATTCGAAACCCCAATGCTCAGTCCCAGTGACACACTTCCTCCAGCAAGGCCATGACTACTCCAGAAGGACCAAACATCATAATAGTGGTACTCCCTATGAGTCTAAGGGAGTCATATTGATTCAAACCACCATAGAACCCATACCTGATACTGACTGGATAATCAAACTCCAGAGACTAGCTAGTTCAGAGACCTCAGGTAGAACTAAATACTATTATTGATCCTTAAAAAGGAGTCTTTAAAAAAGTCTCCTAACTATATTCTGCTATACTCACAGATCACTGCTTCATTCAGCCATAACCAAAGAAGATTCTTCCTGCAGCAGATGTGAACAACTTCATAGACCCACAACCAGATATTACTCAGAGGTGAATCTGTATCTTGGAACATACAGGTCTAAATGGATGTCTCCATTAAGTTCTTACCCTTAGAGCTCATGGAACCTCACAGAAGAGGAAAAAAAAGAGAGTATCAGAGCCAGAAGAGATGGAGGATCCCAGGAGAACAAAGGCCCAATAAATCAACCAACTAAAGCTCCTATGAAATCATAAAACCTGAAGCAGAATGCCCAAGGTCAACACAGGTCTTCAGAAGCTTCTCTGTGTATATATTATAGCTGTTAGTTACGTATCTCTATGGAACTCCTGTGTTTATAAACTAGTAGGTAAGTCTCTGATTCTTGTGCCTTCCTTTGTGTTTCTTTTCTTCTGTTGGTTTGCCTTGTCCAAATCAATATGCAGGGTTCTGTTTTATCTTATTTTATATTATTTTGTTATGTTTTATTGTTATCTTCAGAAGCCATTGTTTTCTGAGAGACAGAAATGAAATGGATCAGGATTGGAGAAGAGGTGGCAGAAATGAAAAGAAAAGAAAAAGAGCATCCCCTTTGCCCACCTTGAAACCATCAAAGAAATCAAATTAGAACATTCTTCCTATTTCTCAAGCCAAAATGTTCTTGAGCATGTATAAGGAATAGACATCCTTATGGACAAGCTTCTGTACTGACAACACAGTGCTGAAGTCGTTATCTGAGTAAGTTAAAGCAGGCTGACAGTGGACATCATAGAGAATTATGAGGTAGCACAAAATGGCTGACACTCGATGTCCTGAAGTCTCCTTGAGCATCACAAAGCGATGACGACACCTTCTAAAGAACTCTGGCTTGGAACATGTAGGTCAGCAGTGGGAGACCATGGGAGTGGGCGCGAACCAATAAGGGGTTGCTAGGATACAAAGCCTGGTACAAACAGTTGGGGGTTGGACTTGTACTTGAGGCCCACAGCCCAGCAGGTCAGCAGACAGCAAGCAGATCAATAGAGAGCAGCCAAGTAGAGCCAAGTCTTCCTGTGACATCTCATTCTGAAGCCAGCATGCCCAGGACTTCGGAGAACAGTCTTCGGGGGTCCTCATCTCGCCACCGTCGCTCCCGCACCTCCAGAGCCCAGCTGATCTTTGCCGTGAGCCTGGTGGAACAACATTTGAGGGATGGCGGCCATGCCCGGAGGCTGAGTGAAACAGTGCCCATCTTCTTGGCAGCAATCCTGGAGTTCCTCACCCGCAGGCTGCTGGAGCTGGCAGGCAGTGAAGCCCAACGCAGAGGTACTCGGAGGCGCATCACCCCAGAGCTGCTGGATGTGACCGTCTACAGCAATATGCTGCTTGGTGAATTGTTCCAATTCACCACCATCTCCCAGGTGGCCCCGGCTCACGACTAGCTACTAGCTCCTGCTGCTGCCTGGATCTGCTTTGCTGACCTGCTCTCCGCTAACCTATTATAAGTCCTTTCATCCTGCCCAACTTTTCCTACAAAGAGCCCTAAATGGCTGAATAGTTCCCTTTCTCCCTTCTCCCAATTGTTCTTATTAAATAAAGCTTTATTTGGAAAAAAAAAAAACTGTTTTCATAATTGATTCTGTGTAAGGCGGCATCTTACTCATCTAATTTCTTCTCATCTTTGCTGGGATATGTAATGGGGATTTCTATACACAGGGTCATCCAGGCTCTTCACAGGACCAAGGATTTCCTCTTCAATCTATGCCCAACAAGGCCTTCCTCCGCTACATATACAGCTGGAGTCATGAGGCCCTTCCTATAAGCTCCCAGGCTGGTGGTTTAGGCCCTGGGAGCTCTGGTTGGTTGGTATTGTTGCTCTCCCCTTTGGGCCGCAGACCCCTTCTGCTTCTGATCCTTCAGTCTTCTCTCTGACTCCTCATTGGGGACCCCACGATCAGTTCAATGGTTAGCTGTGAGCATCTCCCTCTGTATATGTCAGGCTCTGGCAGATGTCTAAGGAGACAGCAAACTCAGGTGATAGCAGCTGCTGGTGAGGATGTGGAGAAAGAGAAACACTCCTCCATTGCTGGTGGTTTTGTAAGCTGGTACAACCACCCTGGAAATCAGTCTGCGTTTCCTCAGAAAATTGCACATAGCATTACCTGAGGTCCCAGATATACCACTTCTGGGTATATACCCAGAAGATGCTCCAACATATAACAAGGAAACATGCTCCACTATGTTCATAGCAGCCTTATTTATAATAGCAAGATGCAACGTATAAACCTCATGAAACTCAAGAAGAAGGAGGAAGACCAAAGTGAGGGTGCTTTTGTCCTTTTTAGAACGAGTATCAAAAGATTCAACCAGAGCTTCCAGGATCTAAACCTCCAGCCTGAGAACAGACAGGGGCAAGCTGTCCTCTGAGAGGCTCTAACCAGCAGCTGACTCAGACAGATACAGACATCCAGAGCCAAACAGTGGATGGAGCTTGAGGACTCTTATAGAAGAATAGGGGGAAGGACTGTGGGCCCTAAGGAGATAGGAACTGCACAGGAAGATCAACAGAGTAAACCAACCTGAACCCTTGGAGCTCTCAGAGACTGAATCACCAACCGTGGAGCATACCTAGTCTACACAGATCTACCTCCATGGGCTGGACCTAGGCCTCCCTGCACATATGTTGTAAATGTGCAGCTTGGTTTTCATGCAGGTCTCAAACATCTGGAGTGGGGCCTTTCCCAAAGCATGCAGCCTGTATATGGAGTATGGTCTTCTAGCTGGGTGCCTCATCTGGCCTAAATGGGAGAGGAAGCACCTAGCCTCTCAGAGACTTAAAGTGGCAGGGTGGGGGATACAGGAGGAGGGGGTACTCAGAAAACAAGAGATGGGGAAGGATTGTGGGAGGGGGTGACTGGGATGGGTTATAAAGTGAATAAGCAAAAAAATAAAATTAAAAAAAGGAAAAAAAAAAAAAAGAGAACCACACCTGGGCCGTCTGCCAGGGCAGCTAATTGCTCTTAAAACTGAGCCTGTGTCCAGCCCTTCTCTGTGTCCTTCTTGACTCCTGGTTTCATTAGTTTTAAAAAATTTCACTTTTTATAAACTTGGTAATATAAACTATTTGTATATCTTACTTCTTATTAAACAATGATAATTTCAGTGATCAATAAAAAAAAAAAAATAGAAACCAACAGGGAGCAGGGTTCCTTCAGTTTCTTACCTGTGGGCGTGTGAATTCTTATGCAATTTTGAGGACCAGACTAACACAATACAAACTGCACTAAACCAAATCCACAACAATGTTTCACATATCATATATTATACATAAGTATAAACTATATATAAGCCTCAGTGGATACTTTATTTTCTGTAGAATTAAAACCAAAATCATATATTTAGATAGAAATGTGACTGCCATTGATAATTAGTACTCACTGGAAGCTAAGCACCTGAACAATAAACTGAAAACTGGTCTAACTTGCTTGTTAAAAACAATACAAAACAAAAAGAAGAAACCTAATTTAACAATGTTTTTTTTAGCTTGGTGCTGTGTGTCAAGCCTCTAATAATAATATTAAGGCAAAAAGTGAGACCACCACAAGTTTGAGTGCACCAGTAAGTACATATAGGTAACCTATTAGAAAAGAAAGTGGGTGAATAACTTCTGTAATCGATAGTGTTGGGTGGAACACATGCTTATCTTCTGTACAAGTAAGAAACCCAGACTGCCCTCCTTTCCCCAATCCTGCCTGCACAGAGAAAACTCCCCCAACCACTTGAAAAAAATCTCTGAGCTAATATGTCCTCAAACCATGTCTCAATGTTTCCAGCAACACACCAAAAGTGTCCACCGAGAGCCTCAGTTTTTGAACATGTGTGGACATATCCCAGCTCCTAGCTGTCATGTCAAAACTCCTGGCCTAAACTCTATAAACCCCCTTGCTTTAAGCAATATGTGTGACACTACTGACCTTCACTTGTGAGATTGATAAACCAACCAGAAAACTGCCTCCTATAAATTTGCCTTTATACTCTTTTAATCTCTTCTTTCTCTCACTGAGGGAGAGAAAAAGCCTATTAGATAGCTTAATTGTAGCTTCAACCAATTGCAAAATGACAACCATCTGACTATCATAGGCTAGCAATTGACCAGAACTCATTCAAATAAGGAAATTTCTTGCTGTAAAAACCTCTTTCTGCATTATTTTAAAAGACTCAACATCCATGTTGCAGTGTGAAGTGGAAGGTTTCCTGATCCTGAAACTCTTCTGACACTGTGTACTCTCTTATTTATTTATTTATTTATTTATTTATACTTATTTATATTTTATTGTACAATTTTATACTACTCTCTATACTGGGAGGCGTTCATAGAAAGATTATGATGACCAGGTCTATCTGACAAACAAAACATAACTGAATTTTTGCCTCTAATACTATTGTTTTATATTCCTTTAATAATATTGGTATCTCAGTCATTTGTCTAATGGAATCTTTCTAGAGTATTTATATTGTGGCTAAAAGATTAATATCCTATATGTTTGGAATCATTATTGATGCATTAACTATTAACATTTTATTAACCCATTAATATAATATTTCTTTATATTATCAAAAGGATCCTGTAACTGGACTCTTTGCTACTTTGTGAATTTCCTTTTCTTTCACTCTTCTCCACACCTTTTCTTCCACCCTTTCAATCCCTTAACACTATGTTGGAGAGACAAATGGATAGAGAGGAAAGGGGGCAATAATATCATTAGACTCCTTCCTGCTAATTAGGGGCATTGAGTTCTTTGTAGCCAATTTGATCTTGGACATCAGATAGTCTAATTTCTTCTTCTTGTCTCTTCACACATGACAACTTGGCAACTACAACAAACTGTGACCAACCTCCAGCCACTCAAACAGCCCCATCTATTGCAACTCTAACATTTTTACACCTTCTGAAAAGTATTCAGAATCCCCAAAATCACACAGCTGCAGAAAGTATCTGCAGCTGGCAAAACCACATTCCTGCTAGAACATGAGGCAAATCACAGTCAGCTGTTGTAGACAATATGAGGAAGTCACATAGCCCACGACTGGGATTAAAACAAAAACATTGCTATATCTGTGTTTTTAAAGAAACAAAAATTTTCACTACAGGATCCAATATATGTATAGAAATGTTTTCTAGACAGATAAAAGTAGATGTAAGCAAAGACTCTGTAATTTGGGCTTATTGGGCAAAAACAGGTGTCTCCAAGGCTGATGACCTAAATTAAATCACTAGTACTCACATGGTGAAGGAGAAAATGTTAATTCCACCTGGTGAGAATAAGACCACAACCTGAATTTTTAGCCAAATTTGAAGCAAGATTTATTAATTGCTGGCTAGATTTTAATGCAGGACTCCCAGGGAATGGTCATGAATTATGTTAGCCCAGTCTACATAAAGACAAATGCCACAGGTCTACATATTTCCTGTCCATGTCAAATTGGGAATAACCACAAATTCTGATGTACTTCTGCCTATGTCCCTCCCACTTACATGTGATCAAGCACATCCTGTGCAGTGGAAGCAGCCAAACTTGTTTAGAGAAATGAAGACATGTGGCTTGTTAGCTTATAGGAACAGTCTCTAGCATTCTAGGAAGTTACCTATCTTTGGTCAAATGGAACTTTCTTGGACAAGAGAAGTTTATAGGTTAGAGGCACTTTTGTGTTATAAGATCTCTTAAGCATAGTAATTAAAACTTAAAATATAACTTTAGCCCTCACAAAAACAAATTCCCACAAGTTGATTTTTACCTCCACATGAGTCTCTCCCTTCCTCATTCTCTCTTCTCTCTCCTCTCTCTCTCTCTCTCTTTCCCACCCACCACACACACACACACACAGACAAACCAAGTAAATGAAATTGTCAATTGTGTACCATTCCTTCACTGTAAGAATTAAATTTTCTTGAATAAATTGGTAATGCACATATAAAAGAGCAACAGCTATATGATAAAGGTAAAATGTGTAGGAAAAAATATTAAAAATCCCAGCTCAGGGTTCTACCTCACTTTTGGTTATTGATTTCCTGAATTAAGCACACACACACACACACACACACACACAGCCTTATAGTTTTACACTAAACCTTAGGCAGCACAATAGATGGGCAGCTGCCTACCCTCCATGCTGTTAGAATGTACTTTCCTATCAATAACCCCAAGTTATCATTTACTACTTAAGATATTCCATCTGGCCAGCGCACATGGCCATGATTTTATGGCTCAGCTATCTCATGGCAGCTTCTCCTCCTCTCCTATATGATGTTCTTCCTCATGGTCACCAGTTGGGGAAAGCTAAACCCAACCTGTATCTCTTCTGCCCACTTATTGGGTGTTCACATCTTTATTCACCAATCACAAAAAACATGGGGCTGAGTCACTGGGGCTATGTACACACTATGTACACACTTAGTATTACAATAGACAGTAAAAGACAAAACCTCAACAATACAATCAGAAAAATAAATGTCTAAAATAATTCATAAAATGTGAACTTAGTCTTCGTGTAAACTGACAACATGACCAGTCCATGGAACGGTTAAGCAGAAAGATTTTATGGAAGATAAGAGAGAGTGAACAGCCAAAAACATCTGGAAGAGTCCAGAGCAGAGAGTGAAAGTAGTATGCTAAATATGGCCTGTACACTGAACCTGGCCAGGAGCAAAGCAAGAGAAGAGTAGAGAGAAAGAGGCAAAGATAAAAGGGATACATGAGAGATAAAGACAAAGTGTGAGTAAAAGAGAGGATAGTCAAAACAACAGAGTTACAAGGAGAATGAGTATCTGTGAGGAGGGAAGCCTGTGAGCTGGAGAAGTTTATGGAAGTGGTGTGAGAAGAGCTTATATACTAGCATAGAGTTTGAAATGTGCTAGGTACTTATGATACTGAGGGAGCTTGGAGGCCAGCCTGCATGTACTGTAGTAGGCAAATAAATGCCATAGATAATCATTTATCTCTTCTGTCAATCATAAGAGACAAGACTCCTTTTGATAGAGAGGAACTGGCTCCACAAGTTCCCGAGGAATACTGACTTTTGTCAAATCACTAGGATTTGGGCAAATGAAGTTTTCTTTGGAATTAATAGCCTTAAAAAGAGGACAAATATCAGCTATGTGGAGAAAATGTGCCAAGAGTAGATAATCCAAACTTTACAAAAGCTGTGTAGCAAGCCAAAATTGAAAGCAATGGATAATGTCAGAATGTGAAATAATTGGATGTACTGTATGATACAAAGTCACATATGAGAGTTTCAATCTGCCAAATCATTTTCTGAAGACAGCTGAAATTTTTATGAATTTGCCTGTGTATTCATAAATGAGCCTGACTTTTAATTATATTTACTATTCTAAGTTCATATTAACATGTGTACATCTTTACCCAAAGTTTTTATCATTGTATACTGTTTCTGATTTTCTAATGAAATTGAGTTTTCTGTTTTATTTATAGCTATGACAAACAAATTATTAACTTTATAAAGTGCCTGTACAGTTATGTGTTACTTTGAGACAGTGGATTATTATGGTGTGGTGGGGGAAGCGGCAGGGGGATGCATTAGCAGGCCTATGTTAAGGAATCATGCCCCACCCCAACCACTCAACATTATATGACAATATGATGGGTCTAGTATAAAATGAAGTTTATTTGGGGACATGGGAAGGGGAAATTAGAAGGGAGTAGAGGCAGCAAAGAGAAGGACACACATAGAGAGGAGACTGTCCAGGAACAAAGTGGGGAGAAGGAAGGTGTCAGAGACCAAAAGACAAGAGAGAGGGGTAGATGTCAGGGTCAGAGAGAGCAGAGAGGCCAGTATTTTCTATAGCAAGCCAGGCTCCTACCTGGCTGTCCATAGGTAACTGTTGGGCAGATCCAAGAAGGAATGCTAAAATTGTAACATTAAGGCTTGGGATCCTTCTAGAGTATTCTGAGCCTGGACCTAGGCATTCAGACTCTTAGGCAGGAGGTTGGAATAGAGATATAGAAATGGAAATGTGGTCAACAATACTCTTTATGATGTAAGCGTTCTTCTTCAAGTGAGAAATCCAAGCTACTGAATGTTGGCTTGAGATTTACATACAATATTATTAATAGAATCAGTTTATATGACAGGGAAGGGCTGCTACAGGTATTATAGTTTTATCCACAATCTGGTCTGAAGTCTAAATTTACATTCTCTTTTTCCCTATTTTTATTGGATATTTTCTTTATTTATATTTCAAATGTTATCCTCTTTCCAAGTCTCGCCTCCAGAAACCCTCTGTCCCATCCCCTGCTCCCCCTGCCCCTATGAGGGTGCTCTCCCACGCACTCATTCACTCCCCTCCTTCCTGCCCTGGCATTCCCTTACACTGGAGCATCGAACGACCACAGGACCAAGGGTCTCTCCTCCCCCTGATGTTCAACAAAGCCATCCTCTGCCATGAGTCCTTTCATATGTACTCTTTGGTTGGTGGTCCAGACTTCCAAGGGGTCTAGTCAGTTAATACTGTTGCTCCCCCCACAGGGCTGCAAACCCCCTCACCTCCTTTTTTCCCTTCTCCAACTCCTCCATCTGGGACCCTGCACTCAGTCCAATGGTTGGCTGTGAGCATCCACTTCTGTATTTGTCAGGCAGTAAGAGGTATGGGATAGGAAGCAATGGGGAGGGACGGAGGGAGGGAGGAAGGGGAATGAAGACTGGACTGTAAAAAAGGATTAAAGAATAATAAAAATTATAAGTCAAAATAGAAGTAAGCCGTTGGTGTTTGAAATTTGGCTTGATAAAATCAGTTTCACTGGAGAACTAGTCAAAATGATATTTAAGGCCACAGTAAGTTAAAATAGGGCTTCAAAGATTAAAACTTAAAAAACAAAATTTATTGCAAATTCCTTCCCTATTTCATAACCCAAATTTATCACTTATTAAATCTGAAAAGAGAACATGTCAGATAATAACATCACAACATTATCATATGTTCATGGGCATATAGGCAAAAGATGCTCTACTATACCACAAGTACACATTCTCCACTATGCTCTTAAAAGCCTTATTCATAATAGCTAGAAGCTGAAACAATCCAGACACACCTCAACTGAAGAATAGATATAGAAATTGTGGTTCATTTAGACAGTGGAATACTATTCAAGTATTCAAAACAAGGACATCGTGAATTTTGCTGGCAAATGGGTGGAACTAGAAAATATCATCCTAAGTGAGGAAACACAGACTCAAAAGGACATACATGGTATGTACGCACTGATAAGTGGATATTAGCCAAAAGGTTCAGAATACCTATGATACTACTTACAGACAATAGGAAGCTTAGTAAAAAGGAAGGCCCAAGTATGGATACTTCAATCCCACTTAGTAGGGGAACAAAATACTCATGTGAAGCAGAGGGATAGAGGAACCTGGGTGGGAAAGGGGAGGGGTGAAAAGGTTAGGATCAGGTATAGGGGGAGACAGGAGAGAAGCCCAGCGGGTGAGGAGAATGTACAGAAATATGTAGCAGTGGGGAGGGGATCAGGGGCACTTCTAGATTGTCCCAGAGACCTGGTATGTGAGAGGCTTCAAGGACTCAATGGGGATGAACTTAGTTGAAATGCCCAGTAGTGGGGAGATGGAACCTGAAGAGATGATCTCCAGTACATAGACATAGCCCCTATTTGAGACATAGGTCTATGCAAATGTCTTCAAAAATTCTTGACCCAGAGCTATTTCTGTCTAAAGGAAATGCAGGGACAAAAATGGGGCAGAGACTGAAGGAAAGGCCATCCAGAGACTGACCCCATCTGCAATCCATCTCATAAGCAGGTACCAAACTATTACTAATTACTATTACTAATGCCATACTGTGCTTGCAGAGTGAAGCCTAGTCTGGCTGTCCTCCGAGAGGCTCTACCAGCAACTGAGTAAGACAAATGCAGATACTTCAGGCCAACTATTGGATTGAGAACAGGGACCAATAAGAAGAGTTAGGGGAAGGATTGAAGGAGCTGAAGGGATGGCAACCCCATAGGAAGAGTAACACTATCAACTAACGTGGATCCATCAGAGCTCGCAGAGACTAAGCCACCAACCAAAGAGCATACATGGTCCGTGGCCCATGGCATATAATATAACAGAAGACTGCCTTGTCTGGCCTCAGTGGGAGAGGATGTGACTAATAATGTAGGGAAGATGACCCAGGGAAGGGGGATACTGGTTGGGGTGAGGTGTGGTGGGAGGATGGGTGGAGGAGCACACTCTCAGGAGCAATGGGGGTGGGGTGGGGTGAACAACTTGGAGAGAGGGGACAAAGAAGGAGAGCAACATTAGGAATGTAATAAAATGATTTAATTTTTTATAAAAAGGATAGTCAGTATCCTATATTATTTAAATTATTCATCCTATTCAACAACTTGTATTTTCCTTTTGTAACTCTACTAAATGCTCTATTCACTGTGTACCTCAACATTCCCACTGTTTCAGGTTGTTTCTGTGTCCTAATGCATACTGCATAGTTTTCCAAGTTACTAAGGGCTGCCTCCATAGCGCTGTCATCATACAGTATCTTTTAAGAAACTTCTGCTTGCCCTCTGGTCCAACCAGCGGAAATAAAGGCAGCGACAACCGTGTTCTTCTTAAAGCAGTTTATTTAGGTTCCTTGTTACAGCACGCTTGCTTCTACCTTCTTCCTCTCCTTCCATCCTCTTCAATTCTCCCGGCTACCACCCCCCCAACCCCCTCCGAGTTATATGCATTCCCTTACTCTTATCCGCAGCTGCCATGCCATCACTGTAAATTGGCTGCTCCATGTGATTCGAGGTGTGTTAATCGGGTAGCCACACCTGGAAGCTCGAACCTTTTCTCTCTAATGAACCACAGCCTCGGTGCCCACTCATGCCTGCTGGCTACATGCCAAGCGTCATCCTGATAGCAGGGAGAACTGCTTCCTACAAACTTCCTTGAATACAAACCATAAAAAAACATAAGGCTAATAGTTCTTAATCTATTATAATCTCAGGTGCAATATATTTCTCTTAATTTTTTTTTTTAGTTACAAATTGAAGTCAAAAGGCATTTCTCTCTCTCTTTTACTTTTTTACTTTCACTGAAAATATTTTTTCACACAATACATTTTGAGTATAGTTTTCCCTCCCTCTATTCCTCCCAGTTCCTCCCCTTGTCCCCTCCCATTGAGATAAACTGCCTTTTCTGTCTCTCATTAGAAAACAAATTGGTGATCTAAGGGATGATAATAAAATAAAACAAAATATAAAAAGATAACACTTGTAAAACTTGGGAAAACCAAGTATCTACATGGAAAATAATGAATTTAGAGTTTTACCTTATACTGTATGTCTTAAAGTTTTGCTGCTGTGAACAGAATCCATGACCAAGGTAACTTTTATAAGAACAACATTTAATTGGGCCTGGCATACAGGTTCAAAAGTTCAGTCTATTATCATCAAGGCGGGATATATCAATTGCAACATCCAGGCAAGCATGGTACAGGAGGATCTGAGAGTTCTACATCTTCATCTGAAGGCTGCTAGGAGAAGAATGACTCCCACATGGATAGGAGGAGGATCTTAAAGCCCATTTCCAGAGTGACACATCCTCCAACAAGGCCACACCTAGTCCAGCAAGGTCACACCTTCAAATAGTGACACTCTGAGGAGAAGAATATTAAAAACACTACACCACATCATGTAAAATTAACCCAACATGAAATTGATGAGATGGCTCATTGGGTGAAAGTATCTGTTGCACAAGCCTGGAAAACTAAGTTCTATCTCTAGAAATTATATAAAGAAGGAAAGAAAGCACTAAATCCACATAGTAATCTCTGATCCCCATATAGTTTCCTAGTCATGAATGTCCATATAATAAATGAATATAAACATACATACATTCATACATTTAATAATAAGACAATAAATTAACCACACATGGGTTTACAAAAATTTATTTTATATTTCACAATTTATTAAAAGATAGAAATTTGAAGTTTACAGCACAATAGAAATATTGGATAGAGGTAATAATATTTAAATTATACTTATTTGATTATTAAGCATTATATACATGTTTTAAAATACCATACTCTACCTCATAAGTATACATAGTATTTTATCTTCAAAAATAATTGAAAATGCATGAAAAGCCTAAATGTAAGAGCTTAAATGCATGCTTTAAAATGGGAGAAAATTTTGTGACAATGGATGTAAAATGAAATGCTCAAATAATAATAAAAATAGATAAATGATCCCTTAAAAATTGGAAAATATGTCATAGGACACTGTCAAGAGTGCAAAAAAAGATGGGGCTGGAGATAGAAGTCAGTGGTAGAATCTTTGCCCAGTAAGCAGGAGGCCTTGGCTTTGATGCTTAGCAATATAAAGAGTGGGAGAGAAAATAGGCAAGGCACCACTATACAAGAAAATATATTTGGTTGATTGCTCATCAACAAATTAACATGTGGAAAACCTAGAGTGCACCCAAGCCTCAAAAATAACAAGGCAACTAGCTCAATTTGAAATTAGGCTAACTTGAATAGACTCTGTTTTCTTTTCCTTTTTTTTTTTTTTTGTTTTTTGTATGTTTGTTTTTGAGACAGGGTTTCTCTGTGTAGCCCTGGCTGTCCTGGATCTCACTCTGTAGACCAGGCTGGCCTCGAACTCAGAAATCTGCCTGCCTCTGCCTCCCAAGTGCTGGGATTAAAGGCATGTGCCACCACTGCCTGGCTAGACTCTGTTTTCTTAGAAAGCTTGCTCAATAGCTTGGATTATGAAATTCCTTCAAAGGTGCATACATTTAAGTCTAGTGTCTCACTATGACACTAATAGAAGTTTGCGGAACCTTGAGAAGATACAGCAGGAAGGACTTAGATTATTGTAGATATATCCACCCAGTTGACAGTGAGACCCTAGATGCTGCTACTCTGCTTTTTTTTTTTTGCTCTCTTCCCATGAAACATTGGTACACACACACACACACACACACACACACACACACAGACAGACACACAGACACACAGACACACACACACACACACACACACACACACATTTCATGATGCCCTGCTTCAGCAAATAATGGTGCCAATCAAGTGTACATTGAAACCATGAAACTTCTAAACCAAAAACTAACCATTTTTCCTCATTTTAATTATCTCAGGTATTGTATTATAGTGATGGAATGATGTCTAGCTCTGTATATAAATTGGAAACAAATGCAAAAATTGTGAAATCAATCAATGAGACAATGCCTATGTTTAAAACGTACTGAGAAAAATGTGGAGAAATTAAAAACTTTGGATAGTCTCTGTAAAACACACTGTATCTTTTCTCATGTATTTAAGCATAATTGCTCTATGATATTAGTCTATATGTGTCTGTATGTCTAGCAATGTATGTGAAAACATTGAAACAAGAGAAGACAATAAAGCATGCTTCCTTTACTGTTGTTACATCTTTTTGTTTTGTTTTGTGTGTGTAACACATACCTGTGTGATGGTCGGAAGACAATCTATGACATCAGAGGATAACCTGAAAGAATTAAATCTCTCTGCCATGGGAGTTCTAGGAATTGAACTCAAATGGTCAGGTTTATAAAGAGGCATTTTTATTTGCTTAGTCACCTCCCAGTCCTTATATTATCTTATCTATACTCCCTATCATGGAAGCATTTGTCATCACATCCAAAAGGGAGAAATAAAGCAAACTTTCACTTACTGATGATGAATATATAAATTCCAATATAAACTGTGGAATATAATTTGAACTACATTGAAATTTTGTTGCATAATAAATTATGGATCAATAATTAGGCATTATGGCCATCTGAAATATTGCCTGTTGGTTCATGTTTTGAGTGCTTTTCCCCTAGCTGTTGATGTTATTTTAGGATGCAACAGAGTCTTTAACACATGAAGCCAGAGCCTTTGGAAGTTAGAGATTATTCCCCCATTCTGATCTCATTCTTTGCTTTCTGGCTGTCTAGAATGAGCTATCTGAGCCAGATGCCCACACAGCCATGATCTCTATCATGCCTTCTCTGTCATGTTGAAATGAAACTAACGGAAATGATGAACCAAGAAAAACCTTTCCTCCATTAGGTTGTTTCTCAAGTATTACAGTCACAGTGATGAAAAAGTAACTATTATGTTACATGAATGAGCAGACAGAAAAGGCCAAATATAAAAAAGTGCAAATTAATTAAGCAGAAGTCTGAAGATCAACTCAAAATGAGAAATAAAAAAATTGTTTAAGGGGTAACAATTTTTATTTCTGAATAGTGAGAAATTCATGAAGATGAATGTTATTAATGTTTGCTCTTCAATATGCATGTGGGTAATAACTAGAGAACTATATGTTTAAAAGGTTAAATTATATATATAATTACCCTGGAGCTGGAGTTACAGGAAGTTATCTGTTGTCTGCCCTGATTGTTTGGCACCAAAGTCACTTTCTGTTTAAGGTCAGTATTACCACTTAGGTGTGGAGCCACCTCTCAATCCTTTATATGTGCACATCAACACAGTGAAAATAATGTAATATTTGTAAATTTCAACTGTAAATGTCATCCTTGCCTCTATTTTATATCCATGCTAAATTTAATATTTGATATTTGCATACTGGATTTTCTTAACTTTTATATTTTCTACATTCCTTACTGTAATGTTTTGATTATTAATTTTAATTCTCAGTCAACTAGAATTGTGCAATGTGTTTGTTAGTATCAACTTTACTGATTTATTTTTTGTATGATAGTAGGGTACTTTTTAACATGATAAACACAATATAAAATGAGAAATAGAGTATTATTCTTTAAAAGTTAGTTTTTGGTATTCATATAATTCTTATTTAATTGAGGTAAGTGCATGCTTTGTGTATGTGTACATATGGACAATATAAAAGAAAGTTACTGATTTTAAAAGATAAGTGATATACACATCAAAATGGATGCATATATTTATTAAAGATACATCATAGAAATACACACATATATGCACATGCACACACATACATATGAAAGAAGTTGCAAATTTCTAGGATACAGAGAACATCTGATTGTAATGATATCTCTACCCAAAGGGCTGTAGCAGGTCCAAGCATGGAAAACACAGGACAGAGCTTGGCAAACATGATGCTTGCAAGGTTTTGCCCTCTCCATTGTTAAACAATTAAATTACATTCCTAAAGCTAGTCACCAATGTTTATTCCTTTATTTGGCCACTTTGTTATGCCTGACTCAATTATAATGCTGATCATCAAGGTTCAATTATCAAGGTCCGGCAATGAAAATTCACTATTTTGATTATACTAATCAAAATACTCAATCAGAACTTACCTATTCATCCTAGCTCATTTTAAAATAGACCTCCTCCTTTCCCTCTTAAAATTAACACTCACAAAGCTATTTGCTGCTGCTTCTGCCTGATTCAGAGTATTCATTCAACCACCTTGTCTCTTTGCCTTACTTAATAAAGGATCTCTTTGTGTCCAGTATGTGTTTAGAAATTGGAGTTTGGGTGTAGTCTGTGCCTAATCCAGAGTACAGAAAAAGGCACTCCACAGTACATTGATCCATTAACTACATAAATGTCATTCTCATTTGTGACCAATTATAAGGTTAAGATGTAGAAGCTATTTTACTACACTAAATATATCTATATTTTTGTGTTAAAATGAAATAGATTTATAGATTTTATAATGCTATGTCTATAAGATAAATTAGATACTTGATACCAACAAACAATGATTACCCTCAATGTATAAAATAGTTCGGAACACTTAAACATAACTACAAGAAAAGAAGAAAATTAGATTCTATTCCAGACAGAAATTTGTGTCAATGATTTCACGTATGTATGTATGTATATATGTATGTATGTATGTATGTATGTATGTATGTATGTGTGTATGTATCTGTGTGTATGTATGCATGTATGTATGTGTGTGTATATATACATGTTTATAAGTGTGTTGTATGTATGTATGTGTATGCATATGCGAGAAATGATTATCTTGCACGTGGGAACGGGTGTGGGTCTTGAATCTTGTTCGGTTGTTGTGATTCCCATGTCTCCAAAGAGACTGGAGTGCGGGAGTTTTGACTGAGCTCACTCCGTGCACGGCACCAGGCGGGTGCTATGGGGCCCTGCCTGGGGAGTTCTCACTTAGTCTGAAGTTCTGCAGGGGTACAGAGCTCTTGAATTGGAATCTCCAGGCCAGGAGGTGGCCGGGACCAACTGGTCTCAAGCACTTGGTTCTCAGATGCCACTGAGAGGCCACAGAAGGACTGGGAGCATGTGGGCACATGATCACAGCCAAGAGAAATGATGGGGGGGGAGAGAAGAAAGAGGCCCCAGCAGTGCCCCGAGGGAGAGACTTGGTTACTTTACTCATTTAGCAGACTTGGAAGCCTGGAAAGCTTGCTTGAAGAGGCGGGTCCCCATGGCTAGAATGCAGAGAGGTCCTTCAGGCAGGAAGTTAGGAGGAGCAGCTGCAAGTGGCTTGGCATTAAAGGCCTTCTCCACGTTTTCCCATGGTGGACCCCAAAGACACAAGAAAGTCCATAGTTCCAAATGGGTTTATTTTCATTGCAGATGGTAGATGGATCTGGATGCACTCCCTTGAAACTCAGGGCAGACCTGAGTTAAACAGGGAGGGAGAAGGGGAAAAGGTCTGGAAAGAATACTTAATTGGCTCTGCCCTCTGGCCTTCAGGTATCTCATTAGTATGTAAATCTCTCAGGCCTGAGGCTTGTAGTCATGCTCTCTACCTGAGCTCTTGTCCTATATGGCTGAACAGTGCAGGTCAATGGAGTTCCACACCACATGTTAGGAAGCCTGGATTCTGGTAGCGTGGCCAAATAAATGCCTCACAGGGAATGGTCACCTGTTGGGTCTCCAGGCTATTTCCAACCAGCACTTCTACCAAAAACCAAGACCCCTTTCACAGCCCTATATGCATACATGCTTATGACTGTGGTTTTGTCTATCAGATGTCAATGTTTGTAATTTTTTTTAATTTCAACTTATTTTTATTTTGTTTTTACATGTATTTATTTACTTAGAGAGAGAAATATATAAAGGAGAGAGCTAAATACAGAGATAGATAGATAGATAGATAGATAGATAGATAGATAGATAGATAGATAGATTATATGTATGTAATTGTTATTACACATTTGGTGATGAGGAAAATTTGTAATATTCGGCTTTTTCCTTCTGCCATGTGAGTTCCAAAGATAAAACTTAGTACTTTAGTCTTTGTGGCAATTAAGAATACTTGCTAATCAATATTATCAGCAACTTACATTATTGTATTTTTAAGTAGGATCTCTCATTGTACCTAGGGATCACTGATCTGGCTATTCTGAATGAAGAAGCTCCAGTGATCTTACTGTCTCTGTGTCATTAGTATGGGGATGGCTAATATGTACTACCACACCCGTCTTTTACATGGGTGCTATAGATTGAACTTAGGCCTTCAAATTTGTATGACAAGAATCTTATCAACAGAATCATTGCTCCAGCTTCAGAAATTTTATGAATTTTTCTTTACTTGGCATGAAATCTATATATGTAGATCATAAATATTTCATGGCCATAATAATCAAATAAAATTGGGAAAATGGAACTATTTTGAATTAATACCTAGGAAATCAAATATCTCATTTAAATTTAATACTTTCAGAAATACAACTTTTTTTTTATTTTTTTAGTGGATATTTTCTTTATTTATATTTCAAATATTATCGACTTTCCCAGTCTTCCTTGCCCCTAGAAACCTCCTATTACATCCCCCCACCCATGTTTCTATGAGGCTTTTTCCCCACCCATCCACCCACCCACTCCAGCCTCCTCACCCTCGAATTCCCCTATACTGGTGCATTGAGCCTTCACAGGACCAAGGGCCTCTCCTCTCATTAATGCACAACAAGGCTATCCTCTGCTACATATACAACTGGAGCCATGGGTCACTTCATGTGTTCTCTTTTGTTGGTGGTTTAGTCCCTGGGAGCTGTGGGGTGGTCTGGTTGGTTGATATTACTGTTCTTCCTATGGGGTTGTAAACCCCTTCGGCTCCTTCAGTCCTAACTCCTCCATTGGGGACCCTGTGCTCAGTCCAATGGTTGACAGCAAGTATCCACCTCTGTACTTATTAGACTCTGGCATAATCTCTCAGGAGACAGCCATATCAGGTTCCTCTCATCAAGCACTTCTTGTCATTGGCAATAATGTCTGGGTTTGGTGTCTGTATATGGGATGGATCCCCAGGTGGGGAAGTCTCTGGATGGCCTTTCCTTTAGTCTCTGCTCCACACTTTGTCTCTGTATTTGCTCCCATGAGTATTTTGTTACTCCTTCTAAGAAGGACTGAAGCACCCACACTTTGGTTTTCCTTCTTGGGCTTCATATGGTCTGTGAATTGTACCTTGGGTATTCCCAGCTTTTGAGCTAATACCCACTTATCAGTGAGTGAATATCATGTGTGTTCTTTTGTGATTGGGTTACCTCACTCAAGAGGATATTTTCTAGTTCCATCCATTTACCTAAGAGTTTCACTGTTTTAATATACACTTTTCTATATTTAACCTTCCCCCACCCTTTGGCACACACATTTCCCATTTCTTCCCACTAGGGTATCTACCTAAAAGAGTCTATATTCTACCACAGTCATACTTGCAAATCCATGTTCACTGGTGCTCTATTGAAAATAGTGATGTTTACTTTTTTGAGTAGTCAGATGTTCTATCACTATGAGAGTTGCTTCTTGGACTAACAGTTTTCTTTACTAATTCCTTCCCTGCATAAGCCATCCCAACATCAATATTTCCCTCTCTTTACTTCCATTTTACCAACACTCTGCTACCCTCTTTTTCTTGAGGTACCCCATCAAGTCTCTTTCTAGTTCTTTGTCTCCACAAGTACTCCACAAAATTTAACTTACACAGTTAAATGATTAGAATCTAGGAATCACCTATGAGAAAGAACATTTATCTTTCTGGGCCTGAGTTCTTTCACCCAGTATAAATTTTTTAAAGTTCATGGATTTACTTACACATTTTTGGTTTCATTCTTTACAGATGAGTAAAATTACATTGTGTATATACACCACATTTTCAGCTGCTAGACAGAATCTATATACAAGCTATTTTCAATAGAGCTTCAGTGAACATGGATTTGCAAGTATGTCTGTGGTAGAATATAGATGTTTTTGGGTAGATACCCTAGTGGCTAATGGGGTCACATAGTAGTTCTATTTCTAGATGTTTATGTAATCTCTCAACTGTTTTCCAAAATGCCTGACCTGATTTACTCTCCCATCAACAGTATATAAAAATTCCAGTTTTCCCCAAAGAGTGTACCAAAATTAACTGTCATTTGTATTCTTGGTGGTGGTCACTCAGACATGAAAGAGCTGAAATATGAAAATAGGTTTTATATGCAGTTCTCTGATATCTAAAGATGTTAAACACATTTTTTTATTGTTATTTTACAATTTTTTATCCATTTTTATTGTTTCTTCTAAGTTTTTACTGTTTGGTTCCATTGTTGAATTTTTATTTGATTCACTGATTTTGAGGGTTTTTTTTTTTTTTTTGTTTGTTTATTTTTTGATGTTTACTTTTTTGAGTAGTCAGATGTTCTATTACTATGAGAGTTGCTTCTTGGACTAACAGTTTTCTTTACTGTAGAGAAGCATTTTAGTTTCATTATATCCCATTGATTAGTTGTTGCTATTATCCTCTGCTCTATCAGAAACCTATTCAGAAAGTCTTGCACATGCCTATATGTTGAAGTATTTGCCCTAAATTTCCTTAAGCAGCTTCAGAATTTCAGGTATGCTAAGATCCTTAATACATTTTGAGTTGTATTTTATAGACCCCGAGAGATAAGGTTCAAGTTTTGTTCTTTTATGTTTGTATTATCCACAATAAGGTTTTGAGAACAACATGGAAGAATAAGTAAAAAGAACACAAAATGCAAAAATTAGGAAGAAGGGCTTCACAATGTCATCTTCTGCACGTGGTACAGCCATAGTAATCATGAGCTCATAGCTGGTAAGGTTACTGACCTGAACCTGCACTGGACTGGTCCTGTCAATAATCAGTTCCTGAGGGTTCCTTGCTGCTATCATACATGCAAGCAAACCCTACAATGAGATAAGAGTAAAAATCTGGTGCAGATTGACTTCACCAACATGGATTAGATTTCAGGGAGCCAAATAACTAATTTATTCCCAGTGTGTTTTATCCCAGTATAATTTGGGAAAAAAATTCCCAGTATGATACAACATTGGTGCACAAGAAGACATAATTACATTGAAACTAAATTCAGGCTAGTTTCATTTCTTTCATAAAGATGTGTTCTAGACATAGGTTACCTGTACTACTAGCTTAAGGTTCTGATATGGTCTCAGTCATACATATGGCACAAATGTCACTTGGTCTATTAGCCACCTCTGATCCTGAGTGTGAGAAGTTGGGAGAACATCTGACTCTAAGAATCATTGAAATTACCAGCTACCTCCAATCCTTGTTATAGAAGCTTGATATGGCCTAGCCTAACAGATAACACAAGTTACCAGACAACATAGAATCACTACCAATTTTCACCTTTCTTGATGGTAGAACAGGATTTTTGTCTTTGGCATTGGAAAGACATTCCTATGTGCTTAACGTTCCTGGTTTCTCTGGAGATTTGTGGCTTCAAAGACCTTCATGTTATGCTCCCAACAAGTTATGGGGAGAGGAGGAACTCAATACTACCCTACTCCTCCATACTTAACTAATGGCTACTGAAATAACTAAAATATGAAGAGTCTCTAGCTAGATACCCATACTATTGAGACTATTAAGCTCTAATGAAGAATTCCAAACACATGTTCATAAAAAGGGCCTCAGTTAAACTTAAATTCAGTGGGACACACACACACACTCACCAGAAAGAAAAATTAGAGAGAGAGAGAGAGAGAGAGAGAGAGAATTGGGAGACTAGCATGAAGGTCCTTGAGGTCACATATCTTGAGAGAAACCAGAAATACTAAATACAGATGACTGTCTTTCTAATGGGAAAGGGATTTTGTGGATTTGATAAAGGGAATTTTATGGAGGAGTTAAAGTGATGGCAGGTGAAAATAATTATAATACACTTTATATATTTTTAGTGTCTCAGAGAACAAATTCAATACATAAAATATCATGGGGTAAGCTTAATTGTCCCAACAACTAGATTTCAGTACTGCTATTGTTATTTACAAGTTTGAGACATAATAGCAAAACAAACAAACAAGCAAACAAAAAACAAAACAGAACAAAGAATACACTACCATCAAAAACAAATAAAAACACACAAACAAAAAACTTGCCAAATTTAATTTTTTTAGCAAGAACAGCATTGTCCCAAAGATTGTTGTTTTTATACTAAGTATTTTTAATTAACTGTGCTGGTCTTTACAATCTTTGCTTTATGAATATGATTTATCAAAAGAAAATATTCTTTTACATACAACCATAAGTATTTAGTATTTTTGCACAATATCTTTTAGCACTTAGGGATAAAAAATATGATATTTTTACTATTTCTGTTTTCAGGTTTTTTTTTTTTTTTTTTTTGGTTTTTCGAAACAGGGTTTCTCTGTGTCCTGGAACTTTCTCTGTAGACCAGGCTGGCCTCGAACTCAGAAATCCGCCTGCCTCTGCTTCCCAAGTGCTGGGATTAAAGGCTTGAGCCACCACTGCCCGGCTATTTCTGTTTTCTGTGTTTAGCTTTTTATGATGAGATGTATATAAAGATGCTTTCTGGGAGTGCCTTTTACTGTACAGGATACATTCTTTTAAATTCTGTTTCTTTTTACAGTTTTTAGGAGATGCTTTAAGTATATAAGACATTCAGAAATTATCTGTACATTGCCCATGTAATGAAAACTTTTCATAGATGGTAGGCAGAAGGCATAACCTCATCCATTCCCAGTAGCATCAGTTGATCACAGGTGTCAGCAGCTAATGTGAAATACTAGCAAGAAACAATATAACACAATATTATATTCATCACTTGAATCAATTGTTTTCTGTACCAAGCCATTATGAATGCATGCCACCTACTCCATAATCAAAAATATATTTCCTGGAGTTGAAGAGATGTCTCAGTAGTTCAGCGCATTTGATGCTCTTCTAAAGGACCTGAGTTCTATTACCTACAACCATTTACAACTCCAGTTCTAGAGGATTCAATGTCCTCTTCTAGGTTCAACAGACCCAAGCACACACAGGCAAAATATGCAGACATTCCTGCAGACAAAATTACACATAAAATAAGATAAAATTATTAAAAAATATTTTTTCCATCATCTATATTAAGGATCAGACATGAAGGGTACCTTCTACTGCTTCTTCTTTTTCTTCTCTCTTATTACTGATTCTTCAAACTATGCCAATTTTGGAGATCTCAACATTCTCTTTATCACAGATTTAACTCATATTTCCCTTAAGAATTGATATGTGAATACCTCCATCTAATCTTCTCCTTTAATGCTATTTACCTACCAAATTTGATGATAAAATGGAGGATTTTAGTTGCCTTTCCCTTTTCTTTTGCAGTTCCTCTAATACAATAACAACTTTTTCTGGCCAGGCATGCATGACTCATCTGCCTATCATATTATACATAATAGCAGTCATGCAACTGCTGTGGTGACTTGCTTTCAATCTTGTCCAATTTGAGTTAGTTTCAGACTTTTGGTATACTCTCTAATTCTCATCTATTTTCAGAGTGTTCCCTTACTTACATGATGTACACCAGTCATCAAGCACATACCTCACTATATATCATATGGAAAAAGATGTTTATCCTGAGGCTTTCCACATTGATACTCCACCTATTGATTTTTCAACTTTACTTACATGCCTTACTACTCATAACAAGGGCCATTCAACTACTGGCATAACAAGAAGGCACACAAGATCATACTACATGGGGAAAGATATTGTGTTGGTATTGCCCTCAATGATACATGAGCATTTTGCAGTTCAACCTCAATTTTATCTTTTAATATCCTCAGTAATGGCTACAAAATATCTTCTTCAAACTTCATCCTTGTTTCTTTTCTTCCCCACATTGGGAGTCAATGTATTGCACTGATTTTTCCTGGTTACTTAAGAGCATCTTTCTCACTCCACATAGGGAAAAAAATAGCAGAATGAATTAAATCAAATTCAAATGAAGTCCAATCTGGTGAACTATTGAGTTTATAGGACTTACAGAGACTGTGGGAGGTACTAATTACAGGAGTATGAACATACACAGCTGCATCACTGTAAAGTCACACATCATCATGGAAGCTGCATCATAGAATCTAATATTCAGTGGACCATTTTTCTTTATATATACTGCAACATCTACCAGGATCATTTGTTCCTGGGTGGGTAAGAACAAGTAATAGCTGGAATCACAGGCGATGGTCTCATGAGACCTCCTTATTTCTTTTTATTAAAGAGTGTTAATAGCTACATAAATGCTGTGGATAGCCCCTGCCTTGCATTTTGATACTAATTCCCTTTCCTGTCAAAGGCTGCAGAGGAGCTGTAAGTCATAACACAGATGAATTCTAGTGATCTTTCTGCCCATCTTAATTTGTAAAATAAAGGCTGGAGCCAGTGATTGGGCAGAAGAAGGGGAGGTGGAAAAATATAGGGTGGTGGAAGAGAGCAGAGGGAGGACTGAAGGAAGACAATGGAGGAGGAAGATAATGAAGGAGAGGACAACTGGGAAGCAGGAGGTAGAAGGACAGACTCAGGGTCTGGAAAATCCTCAAGGCATAAGGGTCTCATATCTGGAGAAACAGAGTAGTGTGGATATCTTGCCCAATCTAGGCTTACAGATTATATTTCTAATTACTGAGTTGTGTTTTCATTGACTGGTCCTATTTGGGTTGGAGATTTAAATATCACCCCACTACACATAACTATCACACAGACCTACATATGGTGTGTTTTGCTCATTATTGTTCACCGATATCTGCTCATGATATCCATATGACAACATTTCAATGGGATGAACACGTTATGCTTGAAGGGAAAAAAGCCACACTACAACATAGTTGAAATGAATTGTTTTTATTATATTTTACTTGCTACATGTGTTGCAATGTTGTATCACTGTTTCATTAAAGAGTACATTTTAAAATTAACTTATTTTATGTGTGAGGGGATATATGCATACCATATTATTTGGAAGTCAAAGATTATTTTGTAGAGTTTACTCTCTCTTCTACTCAAACTCGGGTTATCAAGCTTGGCAGTATACATCTCTTACTCCTGAGCCATCTCATGACTATCTTACTCATTTTTTTAAATAGAAAGGTGTACATTAGAGAAAAAAATCTATGTAAGAAAATGAACGCATATAAACCCAAACAAGCCACATGCACAAAATGTCCTGCATAGGTCTCTGGTACATTCATGAGAAATTTTAACTTACAAATTAAGTGACAATTTATGAACATATGGATATTCCATATGGATATCTCATTTATACTTCCATCTGAATGGCTATCATAATAGTGTTTCAGACATTATAGTGAGAATATATTTTTTGGAGAATTAGCCCTTATAAAATTGTCTTTCCCTCTGAAGTCATCCCTTCCTGCTACTGGATAGATGTGATATGAAGGAATAAATAGGAAAAACAGGAAAGAGAGCTTTTTTTTTTAATTTTTATTTTTATTTTTATTTTATTTTTATTTAACTCTTAAAACCAGTTTCTGGACTGGCTGTACAAGTTTGCAATGCTCCCTACAGTGAACAGGTGTTCCTTACTCCCATCCACACCAGTACTTGTTATTCTTTGCTTTTTGGTCTTAATTATTCTTTTTTTTTTTATTTTATTTATTTTATTTTTTTGCTTAAAAGCAAAAAAAAAAAAAAAAAAAGGAAGAGAGCTTTAATTGGTGAGGGGGAAGGAGGCTCTATACAGAGGAAAGTGAGAGAGGAAGGATAAAAAGCAATACAGAAGTTTGAACTCATTTTATATTTATATAAAATTATATTATAATACACAAATACATATGTACATAACTAAGTATTGCTTAGAGGGACAAAGTAATATTTCCTATGAGTAGACATCCTAATTTATTACCCAATGCAAACTGTAAGGCTCTGAAACCAAATATACATAAACAACACTAAGTGGATATAGTAGGTTCTAGTCATATATCCATGCATATATGTGTAATAATTTTAAAGGCATCAAATTTAAAGGATGAGAAGGCATACATGGGAAGAAATGAAAGGACAGGCCATGGAAAAAAGGAGAGAGAAAAGGAAGGAGGAAATTATGCAATTATATTTTAATTAAAAAATTTGACACCTATATCCTAGTTTTTCTTTAATAATATAAAAGAGACACTGAGAAGAAAATTCAAAGTAATAATGACTAAACATAATCAGAATTTGAACTTCTTATACTTCATACTATGTATGTGAACTTAAAAAAGTATCCTTTGATGTCATTCTCCTGAAATTAATATATGAACCTTTAATGAGCAAGTGGTTTCAAAAAACAATTCTTTGGAAAAATGATATTGAAACTGAATTTCACATCAATACCTTATCAGGTTGGATAACATTAATTACATTTTCTTAAGTAGCAGATAAACCTTGTTTTTGCAACTATTCTTTTATATTATAATAGTGTCTATTTGATTGGTATAATTTTGTCAAAAAATTAATGACTTTGAGAATTATTGACTACCTTAGAGAAGATAACTAAGAATTAGAGGATCTAAACTGGAGAAAACAGTTAAGGAATCTAGTGACAACAATTTTATATCTACATTGGCTACATTATCTACACCCGAGCTTTAGAGGAAACATGATATTATGGGACAGGGTGATATAAAGGCTCTATTAAAAAGTCAGTTGAATTGTGGAAAGCAAGAAACCAGGGATAAATTTCCAAGGATCTGATTAATTTTGGATTAAAATTAAAGTAACTATTATGTCATTAATCACATTGCAGTTAGGACAAATAAAATACTTTAAAATTTGACTATATCAACTTCCTCATACATTTGCTCCTCAAGGAATGATATATAATTTCAGGGTAGAGAAAGTTATTAATGTAGGGCCCTAAATAAAATATTGGTTTTGATTTATGGGATCTGAAAGAAATGGTTAATGTAGCAAGTATTAATTCCCAGATTCTCCCTCATACCTTCAACAAGGAGACATTGACTGCCACTCATGAAGATTATAGATGATAGTCTTGATAAATGTACATAGGAATAAAAGAGCTTGGACTGATAATGCAAGCTGTTTCAGAGAATAAATGATCTGAGACTTGAATAATGCTCTACTGGAGTATATTAGCCCTAAACCTCATTTTGTGTGGCATATATGTTTTTCTTTTGGATTTGTGACAAATAAATGAGAAAATCAACTTAAAAGGAAATCTTTTAGTCAATGTTCTATTGCTTTTAGGGACACCATGAAACAGAAACTCATACAGGAAAACATTTAATTGGAACTACATTACAGATTCAGAGGTTAAATCCATTATCATAAAGGGCAGGAAGCATGGCAGTATGAAAGCAGACATGGTGCTGGAGAAAGAGCTGAGAGTTTAGGCTAATGGGGCTGCAGCTCCTAAAAGTGCCACTTCTTGAGCAAGCATTAAAACCTATGAGCCTATGGGGGTGGGGGCGGCATTCTTTCAAACTACCAGAGAGGGAAATAATATTTAGCCTTATATTTTCAAATTTTTTGCTCTATGATCAGGTGACTGGTTTGGAGGCTATGCAGAACATCATGGCATGGAGAATATAAGGTAGCAAAATAGCTTACATCCTTACATCTTGGAATAAGAGATAAAGGAAATGTGGACCCAGGTACATTATTTAAGAGCAATGCCCCATTTTCTCCAATTACAAATCTCCTACTCTTTAACCTCTTCTTAATGATTGCATTGCATTTTAAACACATTAATACATTGATTGTGTCATATTATAGTCTCTTCTCAAATCCGGTCTCATGATAGGCAAGCCCTAACCATGTGAACTTTCAGGGAAAATTCCTAATTCAAAAAGTAACACTTGCAAAGAGCTTTTAGCCAGCATCTGGACTCCCTACCCCTACCCTCAGCCACTCCCGTGGAATATAAATGAACCTCGGAATGACTAAATAAAAAGCAAATAATAGTAGTGTGCCATTGAGTTTGGGGTAGGCAATAATATTTAGGGTATTTATGATAAAACCTCTATAATATTTTAAATAATCATAAAAACCTATGTAACAAATAAATATGAAAGTATTATCTAGGAAAAAGGAGTAGAGGAAAACAAGCAGATTAAACCACTTGTGAAAAAAGTTTTATGGTATACATTACAAATATGTTCATGTAGCTAAAATAAATAATGATTGTTGCAGTAAAGGTTTTTGCGAATGTATTAATGTATCTTCCCCCCCAAATAAAACATTAAAGAATATAGAAAGAAATCATATCTGTAACCCATTTAATACTTTTTTTTTTCTTTTTGCTTTTTATTTTGGTGTGGAGTTTTTGTTGTTGTTGTTGTTGACACCAAGTAAATACTTTACTAAACTCATATGATGATGGCAATCAGAGTTGTGATTTCTCTAAAATGATTTCTACTGGCCTCTAATGTAATTAACAGGCTTTGCAAACAGGTGATATTAATTACTAGGCAAATATGTAGTTGATGTTTAATAAGCTAATTTTGAAGCTGGAACAAAATACCTGGATTCAAGTAATTACTTTATTTTTCTAAAACTTCTTGGTGTATTAAGATCATCAAGGGAGGTTTTCAAAAATTTTAAAGTCATGTATCATTTTACTTTATTTTAAATAATATATTTTAGTTATTCTTTTAAAACTTCATACATTCACACAATATCTTTATAATTATATTCATCTACCACTATATCTCTGAAATTCTCCTTGGTGAGCATCCCCATTTCCTACAGCTTTCATGTGCTTTTTTATTGAAATTAATAACCCCATGATCCAAATTAGTGTTGCCCATATGTGTATGGATATGGCACTATGCACTTGGGGTTTGGTAACCCAGCACAGTTATATTTCCAAAGGTGAGTGACCCTTTCTTTGTAGCAGTCATCAATTGTTCATAGCTGTTTGGCTAGGGTGGAGGGCTTCTGAGACTCTTACTTATATATACTAAATTTTTAACTACCTTGGTCTTTGCGGGTAACCACAACTACTGTGAGTTGAGGCATGCACTAATCATTGTGGGGTGGTGGGCTGTGAGAGGCAGCTGCGCGCCTGGTGGAGCAAGGCCGAACACCTAACATCTCCTATGTGTTATTGGTCAGAGATTCCAGAGGCACCAACAATAATGCAATTTATTGCTACATTTTTGTTCCTTGATATAATAAGATGGTACAAACTTATGAATGAAGAAAACATTCATTTATAAAACAAGGCATTGAGAAATCAACCACAAGCTAATCAAGAGATTACCTCTTTGCTGGCTAGCATACTTAGTGTGAGAAGTTGTGATATAGGTTACTAGGGTTAAAAATATATCAATAGTTTTACTAAGCACTGAACTATGTATGTTACAATGTCCAACTGCCAGGGAAGATATATCCACAGGTGTAATCACAGTATGATAAATATAGGGATAATCATCCACTTTCTTTTAAAAGCAGATGCAATATATGATCTTATCCAAAGGTTTGAGGTACAAGTCATCAAGCAGTTTCTGCCTCGTTATGAGGTCTGCACTATAGGAGTGATTCCATGCTTGGTACTTTAAGCCTGGTCAAGAGCACATGACTTGGGAAATCACAGGCCTTAGAGCTTAATATATTATGGCTCATGTGTTAAACGGCCATGATGTTAAATTGCCCTATAAATATTGATGTTTATACTCATAGATTTTTGTTGCTCCCAACATTGGTAATAGTTGCTTCTTTTTCCATTGAGTAGTGGTGAATGAAACCGATAACTGGAAAAATGCTGAAAATAAGTGACTATGAATGTTCAGCCATAAATAAGACATTTTTATGATTTTCTACTCATGCTGGATTTTAGATATTACTCTCTTATATGACATAAACATTAGAATTTTAACAGATACTCACACAACTACAGTTGCAAATAATTTTGTGGCTCTGTATTAATTGTGAAAATATTTTCAGAACAACTAAAATAATTTTAAGGATGTGAAGACAAAATATTTGTGTAAATAACTTTAATAGTCCTAAAGCAACTTTAATAACATTCAAAAACAGCCTTATCATTCTTATTTCCCACATATTACCATCTTTTTCACAATCACATGTTAAAATATAAGCTCTGTACAACAATATGTGTTCCATTATATAGGAAAAGATCCACAATGATTTTAAATAAAGAATAATATCCTTGATAGTTTTCTTCTTTATTCTTTTTTTGCTGTCATAGAAAAGGAGGATCATGTACATATCAATAAGGCAATCATTCCTAAAACAAACTCTAGAAGTTAAAAAGTGATCTACATAACTACTCTAGATCTTTTCATTATCTCAGAATTTAAAAGCCATATACAGGAACATCTATGAAATGAGAGTATAAAATTTTGTATTCTACAGTGAGAGAACCTGTTAGTTACAGGAAAAGGAATTAAGCATTGTGTCATTTAGAAGTTTTTACAATTAAAAGTTTTATTCCTAGAGGAGCTACAAGACAATTAAATGAAATGCTAACAACAAATTAAATGCTTTATAGGTCAGTCATCCCATTAGGTCTCTTTAGGGAAGCTGTTTTCATATAAAGCATGCCATAACCTATTTGCATAATGATCCTATCTTAACTGTGCCTTCTGCTCTTTTATGTCATGTTGTTTATCCTGATGCATGGCTGATATAGTAGAGATGTAAAGGATGTAAAAGCTGCTATTTAAAGCAAATAAAATTTGCAAAATTCAGGCATAGTAAACTAAGCATATTAAACGTGACAGTGAGTCTTTAAAAACCATAGCTGTGATTTGGTATAAAATACTTAGGATATTTCTTCTGTTGTAATGACAACAGAACAGAGAGGTGAAGTGATAAGATAGATATGTACTTCGAAAAAAAAAACAAAACAAAACAAAATGTTTTCTATGGAAGAAATTGGCATTTGAGTGCCTGACTTTCAGCATCATTCATTTCCACAGCCTGAATAAACTTTGCATTATTAGGTCTATCATTTCTCGTTGTTTAGTACACATGCCTGTACGCATATGCACACACACAATACAGCTTTTTCAGGTTATGAAATATTTTGGTAATGAATCATAAAACAATTATGGTGTATGTGTGTGTGAGTAGCCAGGATTTCAGAGTTTTAAGCATACATAGACAAAATGTTTATGTAAGCAAATTTAACATCTTTAAAAACAACTTTCAACTTCCATTAATAGTTTTTTTTAAAATCTCATCATTATTAGTCTTATATATTTAACATTACATTTTTCACTGAAACAGGATTTACATAGCAGATTACTTTTCCATAAGAGTTTAAATTATTTTGAAAGTGCAAGAACATATACAGTGTGCATGCATGTGTGTGTGTGTGTGTATGTGTGTGTAAGGATTTCCTTAGGCCTTTCTTTGACTCCTTGTTACTTACAAAGGCTATGGAAAGAATTCAGATGAGATTCAGAGTGCAAAGTAGCAAATGGAGAGAATTTAATTCAGAGTGTTGGAAAGCATGAATTCAAAGGATAAGAGATGGGAATATCCTAAGGGACTATTGTGAAGAACATTTTCAACCTGGGTAAGCATGAACAACAGTCAGAGATACCATTGTGCTGGGTTGATTTTGGTAGGTTTAACCATATTGCTAAGTTTCTTGGATATGACAGCTTTGCTGAGGGGCAATTTTATTTTGTTTGTTTATTTGAATGATAGGGCCATTTGTATTGAATCTCACAGGATATATCGTTATTCTTTGTCAGAAAACCTCCTGTAAATAGGAGTTTTATAAAGATTAAGTCTCCTGAAATCAGGTTAATGACCTTTCTGACAGTTCACATGTCACGTGTTTCCTGAAGGCTAAACACATATATCAGATAACATTCCTCTTAGTAGTTATCAGAGAACTACAATGTCAGCCCTTGGTTTACAATCTGTTGATTGTGAACGAGTAGTCCATACCTAAGATCTTATCTTGCTAACATCAAAGTGGATATATATCATATATACACAAACATATGTATTTGCTAATGTAATCACTATTTTCTTTGAACTCATTCTGAATGAGGAGATATGTAGCAGGATGGTTTCCTGCTGCTGCTACATTGTTTGCAGTGGTGAGATTGGGGAGGAGCTAATGTGGGAGGAGCGAAGAGAGAGAAGGAGAGGAAGGGGAGGAGACAAAGGTAGGAAGAGAAGGAGCAGGAGAGAAGATGGCCGGAGGTATCCACGTGTCTTTAACAGTCTCAGTTATTCATATCTAGGTTAGTTAATTGGGTTAACAATTCTAATTGTGTAAGCATCTTGTTAATTGAGCATTACCAAATATATGTACCAATTGGATAGCCATTAAGTATTAAGAGTCTTCATTCTACTGGGTACCGCGTACTGTGGGATGGTGGGTATTATCTGAGCTCAGCCAAGCATTGTGGACAGCATGATAGATTGGCTGATCTAGCCACCACACTAGCATATCGTGGGGGCCAGTGCTTCTGGCAGGCCGTAGCCACAGTGCTCTTGTCTTCAGGCCTTGTCTAGTCAGGAACGTGGCAGCTGCTTAAGAACGAGCAAGATCACATGTCCCCGTTTTAAATATTACCCTCAATAAGTGGTGTCTAACGTGAGCCACCACTTGTTGAGGGTATTATTTTAAAATGCCGCTATGGGGCTGACTATCTATGTGGTGGCAGCTCTGTTTAGCTCAGGCAGCCATGTTCCGTGGCCAGAGCCATGCACACCACAGCTGGAAGCGGCCATAGGCCACATGTGCCACAACTAGACCTGCGAGACCAAAGCTCTGTCCAGCCAGAAGCACCGGCCTTGGCACCCACAATATGCCAGTATGGTGGCTAGATCAGCCAATCCACCACACTGTCCACAATGATTGGCTGAGCCCAGATAATACCCGCCATCCCAAGGTACAGGGTAGAATGAAGACTCTTAACACTTAAAGGCTATCCAATTGGTACATATATTTGGAAATGCTCAATTAACAAGATGCCCACACAATTAGAATTGTAAACCCATTTAACTAACCCAGATATGAATAACTACCCAAGATTGCTAAAGACAAGCAGATGTCTCCAGCCATCTTCTCTCCTGCTCTTCCCTCCTTCATCTCTTTGCTCCTCCTCTTCCTTCTCTTCCTCTTCTTCCCATATTCACTCCTCCCACATTAGCTCCTCCCCAATCACTCCGCTGCAAACCATGTGGCAGCAACAGGAATCCATACTGCTACATAGATACTTAGCTAAATACCTGACAATTTGCACTGTTTATTTCTTTTATCTTTGTGCTTCTAATATTTCATGTAGCAAATGATGTGGGAAATGATGGCCCAAAGGCATATTAAACAAAATACAAAGCTCTTTGATTGATGTTCACAAACTTACATTTTCATGGTGCTAGACAGCTGCCTTAGTGGTTAAGAAAGGATACTGCTCCTGAAAATGATCCAAAATCTGTTACCCAACACCATGTAGATCATCTCACAGCTCCATAACTTCAAACTCCCAGTGACTGACATTTTCTAGTGACATCCAAAGGTATCTGCACTCATGTGAACATACCTATATACATACACACATGCTCATACATAATTAAGAAATTAAACAAAATCCAACAACCAAAATTTCATAATCAGTTTGTATACTTTGTAAAGGACATTCAGTTACGTTCTGCTTTGTATTATAGGTTTCACTAATTTGAAAGTATTTAAGAAGTTGTGTTACCTAGTGTATTTTTGTCTTTATTTGAAGTATGAGGCTTATTATTGAGCTAAACCAAAAATAGACTTCATCATAAATATTTCATGTGCATTTTCAATTAGTGGTTTAAACGTTTTAAGGACTATGAGTTCAATTAAAAAGAAAACCTAAGGGTCAAAATTTAAGTGTATTATACTTAGTTAATCTTTTATGGCAAAACAAATTGGGAAAAATGTTCTTAACAAGTTCATTGTACTGGTTAATATCATTTATCAATTTGACTGGGATTAGAGGGCTCAGGTATTTAGTGAAACTTTCCTTTGAGTATATGTGTGAATGTTTTTGGGTGAGAGTATCATATGAATTGATAGATTTCTTTTTTTCTTTTTATTTATTTTTAATGGTTTTATTTATTTATATTTCAAATGTTGCTTCCCTTCATGGTCTTCCCTTCAAGAGTTTTCACCCTATCTACCCTCCACTTTGCCTGTAAGAGGGTACTTCCTCACCCACCCAAACTTCTACCATCTCTCAACCCTCTTACCCACCCACAGCTCACCTCCCTCTGCATTCCTTTTCCATGGAGCATCAAGTCTCTACAGGATTAGGAACATCCTTTTCCTCTGAGGCCAGACAAAAGTTTTTATTTTTATTTTTAAAAATTTTATTAGATATTTTACTTATTTACATTTCAAATATTATCCCCTTTCCTTGTTTTCCCTCTGCAAACCCACTATCTGATCCCCAACACCTTCTTCAATGAGAGTGTTCCCCACCCATGCACTCACTCCTGATTCCCTGTCCTGGCATTCCCCTACACTGCTGCATTGAGCCTTCACAGACCAAGGGCCTCTCCTCCCACTGATGCCCTACAAGGTCATCCTCTGCTACATATGCAGGTGGAGCCATGGGTCCTCCTTTGTTGGTGGTTTAGTTCTTGGAGTTCTGAAGTGTCTGGTTGGTTGATATTGTTGTTTTTCCTATGGGTTACAAACCCCTTCAGCTCCTTCAGGCTGCTTTCTTAATTGAACCAAGGACTACCAGCCCAGTGATAGCACCACCCACATGGAGCTGGGTCCTCTGTCAATAACTAAGTTTTTAAAAAATACCCCACAGGCATGCCTGTGGTGTGAAGTTATGGAGGCATTTTCTTATTGGAGGTGCCCATCTCTCAGACAACTTTAGCTTGTGTCAAGCAGATAGAAAATTATCCAACATGCAACCATAATAAGATGACCATTGGGCATCCAGTTCAATATGAAGCTTAAGAAAATCATACATATTTTACTAACCTCTTAACTTTTAATTACAACTTTTAAATGTTTAAACATCATATTCATGTATATTTATTATCTTTGACCCCATCCTACAAATGTGAGGATTTGTCAGCATCATCAAATTTTTAGATGAACATTTTGTATGAATTTTCTATTTTTAATTCATAATTCATTCAGGTAAAATGCGTAATTCAGATTAAGTAAACTTTTAGCTCATTTTCATCTCTGTGATGATAAATATATGAGATAAGTAAAGAGATTTTCAAGAGTGTAAGGAACAAGTATAAGATACTGAAACATCTTCAGAGAAGCAACAGAAAGAAAGGGCAGGCAATGAAGTAAAAATCACTTTTGGTGCTGGGTGTGAAAACTGGTTAAATCCATGTATTTCATCTATTTGTTTCCAAATCTCTCTATATATATACTTAAGTAAACCAGATATAGCAAGAGATAGCAAATGAATAAAGTTTCACATTCACTGCATTACATAAAACCACCAATGCAAAGTGTTACTATACACACACTTCCAATTAAAATGATCGTATTTAAAAAGTGAATAATGTTTGCAGAGTCCTTACGTGGTTCCAAGGACTTCAACCTTATTTGGCATGGCAAGACGAAGAAGAAAAAACAGATATACAGACAGAAAGGAATGTTATACTCAGGTAGACTGGCTCTCTGGTAGAGAAACCACAACACCCTGGAAAATCAACATGTTTACTATAGAGACTTGAACAGGGAGGCAGGACTACTTCATACAGCTGAACAAAGAGTCAGGATCATTACATGCAGATAACAAGGAGGCAGATAATATGGAGTTTGATCAGGATTTACGTTTAACTAATTTCCATAGGAACAGTCTCCATGAAGGTGCACTTTTTAGGTTGTAAACATCCAGAAGGAAAGAAAGCTAAAGTGGACATTTTCTGAACAAAACTGTTTACACCCACTTTTAGACCCCTGGAGAAGGCTTTATCATTTCTCTCTGAGCCCAACCTGGCAGGGGTATGGGAGCAAGAGGATGTTTGACAGGAAGCATAAATATTTCCTTCTGAATCTGAGGCAATGGTCCTTTACAAGGTAGTTTCTATGCCAACAGCATACCTGCACTTAAAATCTCATACACTAAGAGATTCCTCTTTTCATCACAAATATCAATAAGAAACATATATTGACTTTCGATATACATTATTTTCAACAATATATTTCAACACATCTTCTCTCGACCTCCTCCACACACAATATGCTACCTTTAAGATTAAGTAAGATTCTTACATAATCAAGAGCTTTGCATGAAATGAAACTTTTTCTAAGTAAAATATATTTCCTCAGGTATAAGGTTAATTATTTTATACATCAAAAGAATGCCCTCTGCAACACAGCCTAGAGCAAAGGATTTGTGCCATGACCCACAAACATTCAGTATATATTTGGTATATAACTGAATATCCTTGTTATATGTATACACACACACACACACACACACACACACACACACACAAATATCCTTATTAAAATTTTAATGTAAATATCATTGTTCAAAATGAATACACCACACCTTTTTTAAAAGAAACTAAGTAGTCAAATCCAGGGATGATTTGCAACCCATAGGAAGAACAATATCAACCAACCACACCCCCAGTGCTCCCAGGGACTATCAACCAAGGAGTACACATGGGGAGACCCATGGATCCAGCTGCATATATAGCAGAGGATGGCCTTACCAGGCATCAATGGAGGGGAGGTTCTTGGTCCTGTGGAGGCTGGATGCCCCAGTGTAGGGGAATTAAAGGTCAGGGAGGCTGGAGTAGGTGGATGAGTGGGGGAGCACCCTCATAGAAACAGGGTGAGGGGGGATGGAATAGGGGATTTGTGGAGGGGAAGCCAGGAAAGGGGATAACGTTTGAACTGTAAATAAATAAAATAACCAAAAAAACATTTTAAAAATGTGACTTTTGTATTTAATAATTTAACAAATACAGGTAAAAAAGTTAGTTGCAGACAGTAATGGATCTAGATGGCAGGAGCAGAAGAGGAAGAATCAGAAGACACTGGTAACACAGTAGCAGACCACTTGATAAATAAAGCAAAAGACATAGTCAGCACCCTGGCAAGGGCTATTTGTTCATTCTGTACTAATTTTAATTTGGTTAGAAAATGCAGCCAATAACAAACAGAAAATTCATTATGGCAACTTTTTCTTAATAGGCCGGAGACATGATCTGACAATAAGAAATGAGAAAGAGAACAGGCTGATAGAAATAACTACCAAAGCATTAGTCACTCTTCTTATTTGTATCCTGATCCATTCACAAGAGAACATTCCAATCAGCCACAAAGAACAAAACTGATTCTGTTTTGGCTGCAAATGGAGAAGGGGGAAAAAAAATTGCCAAAACTACTAATTGTCATGCAATCATTTAGTAACAAGAGGCATTTAAATTAGGTCTGAATTAAACTAAAATTTAAAAAGGCACTCCAACAACAAGTAACATACTTTTCCTACAAAAATAGATCAGCCATTTTTAAATTAAACCCTTTGTATTGAGATATGGTTGTACAATGCTCTAAATTATTTGTTACTGTGTATCAAAAGCCCTATAGGTAATTCTCCCAACTGTCCCATGGGCTTTAGCTCACATAAGTTCTCATTGATTACATGACTCATTTGGATATCCATTCATCTAGACCTACCATCTATCCATCTGCATATTTGTCCATTTGGACAAATCCTTGGACTCTATTTATAGCTTCCATGGTCCAGTATATTTTCACTTTTTCTGTAGCTCTGCTCAAGCCTGTAACCTTGACTCTCCTTTGTGGCCTGCATTCCTTTTCATATTCCTGCATAGACTGTCTTTGTGTATCTCTTGTCTCCCTAGTTTGTTTTACTTAAACTTCTTTGAAGGTGCTTGAATTGTGCTACAGTCTCATTAACCCTTTATAGTCAATTTAACCCTATCATCTCTCTCTCTCTCTCTCTCTCTCTCTCTCTCTCTCTCTCTATATATATATATATATATATATATATATATATATATATATATAGTGCTATATAGTATGTAATATGAGAGTTAATATTAGCAATTAAGAATTGAATAAAATAACCTTCATTTGCCTCATCAGTCTATCAAACAGAGCTACTTAGCAAATTGTTGCAAATTAATCTTTGAATTGATTATTGAATTATTATATGTAATACATTCTGACTTTGTGAAGACATAAATATGCTTATTTTGCTTATTACATAACATGCTCATAACAGTATGTAAGTCACAAAAATTATATTCTAAGCTTCTCTCACTAAGTGGTCTCTTCTTAATTCTTGTAAGCTGTGATATATACAGCCACTTTTTGAGCGAGATTCTGTACATCAGTATTTCTATATAGTTATATGAGATGTATACCTTCAGATTAATTATAAAATTGGGATGTCTATTCATGTGAAATAGTATTCAACTGACTAAAATTCTGTTCCACATGGACATGGAACCCTAAACGCATTTAGAATAAAGAAGTCTAAAATGTTTTACATTTTCCAATCTATCTATGCTGAATTTATTCTGCTCAGAATCAATCTGGTTTTAAATATAGCTCTTGAGAGCTTCTCTCTCCCAAGATTTTCAGAGAAGGGTGCCTGAGAGAATCTGTGAATTATCTAAAGGGTGCTCAGTTATCTCCATCATTAAATTATCCCCTTACTAGTTTTCCTACTCTTTTCTGCCCTTGAGAAATTCAATTCTTCTCATTGTTATTAACCAGGGTAATTCAACTCTTCACCTTTTATTTGGCTCTAGGATCATCTTTTACATATGCAAATAGCCATTAAGGTACTCAGCTAAGCAGTGATAGGAAGCTATAAAATCGGTTTCTTAGCAGTCAAATGAGGAAATAAAGGATTATAGATATTAACATCATTCTCAATGTAATTCTGATTTTAAGGTTATTTTTTCTGTTGCAAATATGAAAGCAAAATTATTGTGTGTTACATCTGATTTCTTACTTTATGACCTCTGCAAATAAATCTTTCTGAAGAGCTCACATTCCTCACCCATAACAGAAGAAACATAACAGAGACCTCATAGTGTAATAGAAAAGTGGTACTTGGCACACAGTAAACACCTGGTATCACATAGTTGCTACTATCCTTTCTACATTGTAATAATACAGTTTTATATTGGGATGGGGGCAAGGTGGCTCAGCACGAATCTTGGAGAACCAGGTTGATTGAGTAAAAATACTGATTGCCTTTTCTTAACTTTATGCATATCATTGCCAGTTCTTAACATTTTCATTCATCACTCACCATATGTATATACAGCTATCAATGTAAAAGCTCCAGCTCTCAACTTAAAGGGAATAAGAGATAATTTATTTTGAAGCCATTATTCTTAAGGTTTGGTTGTTTGCTACGCTAAATGCTGCTTGCTCCCAGAGACTGCAGGTAGACTGAGGTGGTGTTGTGCTATGTGACCTTGCCCCTCAAGTTATCTGTGATTGATGAATAAAGATACTGACAACCAATAGCTTTGCAAAAGAGACATAGGTAGGTTTTAGTGTTCCCTGTCTTAGGGTCTGACAAGGATCACAAAGTGAAAGAAAAAAGGAGATGAAGAGAAGAGAAGGTGCCATGGGGTAAGAATCATAAAATAATGACCAAGTGGGTTGGCTAATTTTAGTTAACAGCAGTCCAGACAAAATATGGCAAGTTATATAATGGGATTATTGGCTGAGAAGTAGACATAACATCATAGAGGATAGATATCTGCCCAGCTCTTGTGCTGACTAAGGCTTATTGTAAATATAAAGGTGGTATGTTAATTTTATCTAGGAACTAACTGGTCAAAGGCAGGGAGGAAATCCCTGATTGAGATTAAATATTCCTACAATTGTTATGAGTGACCATGGAAAAGGAGCTGAGATTTAGGTTACCCCAAATTTCATGTTCCAACATAGAAGCAATTTCATAAAGTTTTTATAGTTTTTAAAACAAAGAAAGTCATAAATCAATGAAAGTTTAAAATACATTGGTGAGTACGCTAGAGACACAGGTAGAATGAGATGTGTGGAAACTATTCTGCTATTCTATAGGCCCAAAACATCTGACGATAGCTCTTGGATTGGCAGAAGCTAGTATCTTGAAACGTTAATAGCTTCTCAGGTTTTTATTTATTATCACAAGATGTTAGGTCTAATAGGTTTAAAAGGGTTTTATTTATTATCAGGAGATGTTAATTCAGATACAGAGTGGGCCAAAGAATGGCTATTGTGGACAGCTAAAACCTGCCTACAAGGAAGAAATTAGGCTCTGAACCTGTAAAATTCCAATCTCTTCACAGTACTGAAGTTCCAGTCAGTCTGTTAGTCTCTGTAGACACAGACTCCTTCCAGAAGCTGTTCATTCACAGTCAGACACAGCTTCTTTTCAGAAATTTTTGTTCACAGAGAAAAAGCAGTGCCTACCCCATTGAGTTGGTTAGAGAATTTAAATATGTCTAAGGTGGGTAAAAAGTATGTGAATGTTGGTAATTACTATAAATCACTTAATTATTACTATGTATATTATTAGTTTCTATTTAATATTTTCTCTAAGACATTTTGTAACTAAATATTAGAATGGTCTCCAATACACACACACATAAATATGAAATATCACAAACTGTGAGGTTTTTGGTTTCATGTTTCTTTTAAAAACTTTATTATTCATTTATTATAATATATTGCTTATTTTGTATGTTATACATATTTCAATGTTGAGAATGTTCATGTTTATAGTTTGGATCATATGCAGTTGGGTTATATAAACTGTAACAAATAAAAAAGTAAAACAGATATTCTTTAATATGGTATCTTTACATAAAAATTCACTTTCTGTATACTGCTGTACGTTATTAGTATAGATTTAATGAAGTGATTAATATTCACAGAAAAGGACATTATGAATTTAAACATAGTCTGTTCCCTTTTTCCTGCAATTAAAATCAGTGAGGTTTTGTTTCCTCTCAAGGATGTATTTCATTTATACAAACATAGTGAAGCAAAGGATTGGAGAGATGGTTTAATTTTTAAGAGCACTTGCAACTCTTGCAGTGCATCTGGATTTAATTACCAGCACTCATGTGATGGCTCACAACCATCTGTAACTCCAGAACTAGGGGAATCTAATTACTTCTTCTGGCATCCATGCATACTTCATACTTAGTACACAAAAATACACAGGGAAAACACTCATGCACAAACAAAAATAAATAAAAACTCGAGGGAAGCTTCTCATGCCTAGTTTTAGAGGAAGTTTTGTGATAGTTTATGGCTTTTATGGTGGGCTTTGTCAGCAATAGATGTGAAAAAATGGATTTGTTTCTTATTTTACCAAAAGTTTGAAATGAATAATTAAGCCTTTTATATGTGCTCTTTCTGATTTTTTAGTGTAGGCATTTAGATCTCTAAATTTTCCTCTTAGGACTTTTATGAATATATCCCATAAGTTATATTTTCATTTAGTTCTATGAATTATTTAATTTACTTATTGATTTCTTTTTGACATATTATTCATTCACGAATTCACTTAATTATTTAATTTCCATGAATTTGTGTTGGTACTAAAGATTTGTTTGCTTTTCAGCATATGCTTTACTTTCGTATAGTCAGATAAGATAGAACATGGAGTTATTTCAATCTTTTTGAATTTGTTAAGATTTGCTTTGTATCGTGTGAAATGATATATTTTAGAAAGTCTTGCATACACTGCTGAAAATAAGATGTATAATTTAGTGTTTGGGAGAGATATTCTGTAGATATCCATTAGGCCCATTTGACTGATGATGTTATATAATTGTGATATATGTGTGTGTGTGTGTGTGTGTGTGTGTGTGTGTGTGTGTGTGTGTGTCTGCTTTTTCTTTTTTATCATTTTCCTGATGTTCTCTGAAACATGACTCACTACATGCCATTGTGTTTTGGATAGCTCACCAGAGATGAGCCCCAAGACATTGTTTATAGCCTACTGAGAGTCATTATTGCAGCCAGCTGGCACTATACCCAAGTATTCAGGGATCTAGTTTCCAGAGAACAGGCTTTTTGAAGGGGGAAAAAAAGATAACTAAGCCATCAGCTACAAGGGTGCTGCACAGAAGTAAGCAGTTTATCAGAAGCTAAGATAAGCAGTTAGCTGTAGGGGGGTTCCATACAAACTGGCAATTTAACAGAAACAAAGTGATTAGCTGTAGGGGTTCCATACAAGCTGGCTAAGATAATTTAGCAAAGACATCCTGACATTGAAGTTCTAGAATAGGTTTTGTTAATCTTCTATGGGATTCTCTTATCAAGGAGATCGAATACTAGTTTGAGCCAGAAATGGCTTCAGCAAGAACATGAGATGAAAGAATTTCTTCTGTAGTCTTATCCTGTCATTGTGAGAATAAAAAATTAAAAACATCTTGAGACACAGAACAAAAAAATTCATGGTCAGCAAAGACCACCACCAACTTGTTAAAATTAGCCATAATAATAATAATAATTTTGAGCCTCTTCAGGGGCAGAGTGACCAAAAACGAAAAAAAAAAAAAAAAAAAAAAAAGAAGAAGAAGAAGCAAGGACGCAAAGGCATACAAGTCTAAACAAGCAAATGAGTAATGGGTCATCTGGTACTCTTGAGTCCGAGGATTCATGGTCAAAAATAACTAGTCTATGCAAATTGCTGATGTTTAAAATAGCCAATCATATGTAACCATGCCAAATCTCCCCGCTCTTCCCATCCTTACCTATAAAAGTTCCAAACTTTCTGGGATCTTGGTTGAATCCTCTGTCTCCCGCGTGAGACATATTTCGAACCGAGGGGACCCTCGCTATTAAACTGCCTTTTTGCTAATTGCATCAAGACCGGTCTCTCGTGTGTCCTTGGGTGGTGAGCACTTATTCCCAGATCAGCGTGAGGGACTCCCCCTTGTTAGGTCCTTTCATCATGATTTTCTTGTTCTGATTTTAGTAAGAATACTTTGAATTACACACATTTATTATAATGATAGCAATAGCTTTGTCATTATACCCCTTATTGTGTTGATATATGTTCCTATTTTTTTCTGTTTTCCTCCAGAGTTTCTGTAATGAAGCAATGCTGAACTTTATTAGTAGCCTATTTTAGATTTATTGAGATGATCAATGCCATTTATATTCTTGAGTCCATTTGGGTAGTATTTTGCATTGATTGATGTACTTATGTTGATTCAATCCCACATCACTTCAAGGAAGCACATTTGATCCTGGTAATGACCTCTTTGATATTTTCTTGAATTGAGATTACAATTATTTTATTGAGAGATGTTCCTAACTATGTTTGTCCTGAATATTGACCTATAATCTTCCCTTCTGCTGTGTTTATCCTGTTTTGATATGAGAGTGAATACTAACTTCCTAAAAGTCATTTAACTGTATTAACCTTCTAGTTTATGATGCAGCGTAAGAAATACTAGTGCTAGCTATTTTAAATACTTGGTAGGATGTATTAGTAAATCTAACCATGCCTTGATTTATTTGGGGGGGGAGGCAGATTCATTATAGTATTAAATTCTATTTTCTTATAGACTTGTTTATATTGTTTATCTACTCTCAGTTTCATTTTTCAGGTAATATGTATCTCAAATCTGTTTCTTTTAGATTTTAAAATTTAGGAGAATATAAATTTTTAAACATAAATCAATGATTTTCAAATTTTCATTATTTCTGTTTTAATATCTGTCTTTTTCTCACTGAATATTTGTTATTTTTGACTTGCTTAATATAAATATTTTTGACCTTGTTTATCTTTTCAAATGGCCAATTGTTTGTTTCAGTCAAATTTATTTTATTATTTCTTGTACAAGTCTTGGTTATTCTTTTTTTCTACTGTTCATGATTTGATTCATTTTCTTTTCTAACAATTGCTTATGATGAATCGTTCAGTTATTTATTTGAGATCTCTCTAATTATTTTTAATGTAAACACTTGTATTTGAACCTCATGTGTATGTAGAAATACTTTTATAGTACCCTGTAGTTTTTTATATGTTGTTTCAATTTTCACACAATCATAGAAGGTTTTATTTTAATTTCCTTCTTGATTTGTTAATTCATTCATCATTAAATAATATTGATCATGTTTAATGAGATTGTGTATGTTGCATAGTTTGTTGCTATTAATTTCTCATTTACTTCCACTGTAGTCAGTTAGTACACACAAAAATTATTTCAACTTTAGTATATTTGTTAATATTTGCTTTGTATCCTATTAGGTACTCTATTTTAGAAATACTCCTTAGGCTGCTGGTCACAATTTGCAATGTTTTGGTAAAATCTTCTGTAAATTTCTATTAGGGCCTATGATAATATTTAAATATATTTCTCTGTTTAATCTAGCTGTGATAGAAAGTCCTGGTAAGAGTGAGGTATTGAAGTCACCTACTATTATTGTGCTGGCTTTGTTTATTGTCTTTACAAGGAATATATATTTTATAAAATCATGAACACCACTATTCAGTACATATATGTTTAGAATTATGATCTTTCTGGTTTGTGGTTTAGTTTGATTTTTTCATATTTGTCTTTTTTTAAAAAATTAATCATTTCATTCGCTTATATCTCAAATGATATCTCACTTCTCTGTTATCCCCTCTTCTAATCTCCCATCCCATGATATTCCACTTCCTGGTTACCTGTCCACCAACCCCCCCATCCCACATCTACCCTCCCCTCCCCTCTTTTCCTGTATGAGAATGCTCCCCCACCTACCCACATTCTCTTGCCCCACAGCTCCAGCATCCCCCTATGCTGGGGCATCAATCCCCCCCCGAACCCAGGACCTCTCCTGTCCGGTGCCCTTCCTGACGCAAGACAACCAGGTTCCTTCTCAAGGCAGTTTAATCAGGATTGCAGTTAGCAGGTGTGACCCCCTCCTACCCCGGGGACCAGGCTTATATCTACACAAAGGCCAATGAGCATACGCCACGTGTCATCTCCCCATATGTCCATGTCAGTTCACGCGTGACCATTCCCTGCCCCTGCACAGCTTCACAGCCAAATGAGGACTTGTTTATCACAAGGAGCACTCTCAGCCAGCACCATCTTTAGGGTGCGGCACACAGTGGCTCTCCACACTCTCCTTCCATTGCTGTCAGGCAAGGCTATCCTCTGCTACATATATATCTGGAGCCATGAATCTCTCCAGGTACATTCCTTGGTTGGGGGTCTAGACTCTGGAAGAACTGTGTTGTTAGACCAGGCTATGTTGTTCTTCCAATGGGGTTGCAATACCCCTCTGCTCCTCCAGTCCTTCTACCTCTTAATCACCCCACAAATCACAGTAATATTTGAAGGCATCATTACTTAATGTATATATGGTTTCCAAAAACATTCAGTTTCTTTGTAGAGAGGTACTGAGTTCTCTTCTCTTAACCTCTGCCTCTGCTGTTGGCAAAGTTTCTGATACAGTGGCCCTAAACATATAAATACTGTTGATTATTTTTTACTTATTTTATGCTGACAACTTTGATCTCATTCTCTTGTCTCAGTAATGTCAAAACTTTAAATCAGAAACAAGTTCAGATGATGGCAATATTGCCCCTAGGATGCACAGTCATAACGAGTTACCTTACAGTCTAATAGAAACCTAGATCTGGAGAATGATAAAAAGAGTAGATATAATCCTGTGAAGAAACAATAAATTACTTGAATGGGACTTGTGATAGAAGGAATCTTATTTTAAGGGATACAATCTCTGTACTAGAATTTCCATAGCAGTAATTTTGAGGCAAGGAATGGGAAAAAAGCTATAATTTGATAAGCTGTGTAGGAGGAGCTAAGGTGGGAGAAGTTAGGAGAGGAAGAAGAAAAGAAAGAGGAAGAGTTAGGAGAGGAAGAGATAAAAGGAAGAGGAGGAATGAGAGAGGGCAGAGATGTAGGAGCGATGAAGACAGATATTCACAGTCAAAGGTAGTTGGTATACCTAGGTTGGGTATTGGGTTACACTTCTGATTGAAATGGGTATCTTGTTACTGATCATTGCCAAATATATAAGATTTGATTAATCTATAAGAATTAGAGTCTCATTCTCTTACTGGGCCCGCATGGATGGCAGAATGGTCTAGGCAATGCCCTGCCTTGCGGAGACAGCGTGGAAGATTGGCAGAGCCATCTCTCAGGCTGGCATCTAGTGGGTGGCAGGGCTGGTGTTTCTGGCGGCCAGTTCTAGCTGCAGCATGCACTTGGCCTCAGGGTGAGAATCATGGTGGCTGGGCTAGGCAGAGCGGCTGCTGCTTAGATAGCCTGAGCTAGAGGCCGTTTTAAATAATTACTACAGCAAAGCTGTAGCTACTTTTAATGCTGTCTATAAGCTGTAGCTACTTATAATGATATCTATCACATTTACTAAAATAAATAATTTCTTAAATAATTATTTTTGGTCAATTTTCATCACATCTAAGTGTTTTGTTATTGTTACTGTTAATTTAAAAAATTATTTCTAACAGGACCTTAGTCAGGCAGTGAGGTGGGAGTTGGTAGACGGGTGAGGGAACACCCTCATAAAAGCAGGGGGAAGGAGGGTCGGATAAGGGGTTTTCAGAGGGGAAACCAAAAATGGGGATAACATTGGAAATAAATAAATAAATAAAATAACCAATAAAATTAGAAAAAAAATGGTACCTTAGTTACTGCTCTATTGCTATGAAGAGATACTATGGCCACAGAAACTCTTATTACAAAAGAAATTAATTGGGACTTCCTTACAGTTTCAGAGCTGTAGTTCACCTTAATCATAGCAGGGAGCCTTGCCTCATGCAAGTACAAATATTGCTTGAGTAGTAGCTGAGAGTTCCACATTTGGATCCATAGGCAGTAGGAAGAGAGAGACTCTGGGCTTGGAATAGGCCTTTTGAAACCTCAAAGCCCATCCCCAGTGACACATATCCTACAATAAGACCACATCTCTTAATCTTTTCCAAGATTGCCACTCTCTGGGGATCAAGTATTCCAATCTATGAGCCTTGGTGGCCATTAATGTTCAAACCACCACAAACGATTACATTTTTTTCTAGAAAGAGTATTTATAAAACTTTTGTCAGTTCACAGCGTATCATTCATTGCATGTGATACACATTTTTACTGAGAGTACATTTTCTTACATACATTATATTCTGATTATGTTTTCTCTTTCTCCACCTCCTCCCAGATCCCCACTCCTCTACCCACTGAATCTACACCTTTCTCTCATTCATGAGAGGACAGGAAGCTAAATCATGATAATAATTACAGTAACAACAACAATAATATAAAATGAAAACAAATGAATCAGAATAAAGGAAAACTAACAGGAAAAAAAAGCAGCTTTAATATTAAGGCTGGATAAAGCAACCCAGTAGGAAGAAGAAGTCCCAAAAGCAGGCAACAGATTCAGAGACAGCTCCTGCTTTCATTATTAGGATTCCCACAAGAAAACTAAGCTACAGGATTGCAACATACTAGAGAGGGTGTAGGTCAGTTCCATGCAAGCTTCCTTATTCTTGGTGCAGTCTCTGTGAACCTCTATGAGCCCTGATTATTTGATTTTGTGGAGAGGTGCCTAGTCTTACTGGAACTTGATATACCATGGCTGGTTGATATCCATGAGAGACTGGTTGATTTCTGAAGAGAAACTGAGGAGAAGTAGATGGGAGAGATCACACAGGAAATGAAGGGTAGGGATTGGGAGGACAGGAAGGAGGAGAAATGGATATAAAAAGAAAAATTATTTATGAAAAGAGAAGAACCAAAGAAAAGGCAAGAAAAACACAGAGACTGAGACACTACACACATTCTCATACACAGAAAACTAATAAAAAACAAATTAGAAAGTTTAATACATATGGCACAGATCTGCAAGTTTAAAAATTGTCCATACTAGGCATTACAAGACATAGAACATCCAAAACAATCATTACATTTCTTTTATGGTGTTCATCTCCTGCAGAGCATGAAAATTTCCCTCAAGGGTGGTTTGTATACCTAGTAAGAATCTATTGGGGTTAAAAAAGGAAACTCTTTTTTTGTGTGTGTGTAAACAATTGTTACTTGGAGATGGCCTGTGTCCAATTTCCCTCTCACCACTGAGATCCCACGTGGTTTTCTATGTCTGCATACCCTGTGCATTCTTTCACAGTCTTTGTGAGTTCAAATGTGCATTATCCATGTTGTGCTTCAAAGTCCTGGCTTTCATGGTGTATTTCACCGCTACTGGCTCTCACAATCTTTCTGCCTTCATTTCCAAAATTCACTGAGCTATGAGGGGAAGGATTTCATGGAGACAGCCTATTTAGGACTGAGTGTTCCAGGGTCTCTCATTCTCTACACAACACCTGGCTATGGGTCTCTGTATTCATTCTCATCTATTGCAAGAGGAAGATTCTATGACAATGAATGAGCAAGAAAGTAATCTCTGAGTGAAGCAGAATATCATTAGAGTCATTTTATTGCTGTGTTCCTTTAGATAGTAGTATTAAGTATTTCCCTATATCCATGGCCTATCTGGTTTCAGTTTCTTGATCATCTAAGCAGTATCTTGTATGGATTCCATCTTATGAAGTGGATCTTAAATCCAATCAAATAGTGAGTAGTTACTCCCATAATTTTTATGTCGCTATCATACCAGTGTATCTTGTAATTAGGAAACCACTGTAGATTGCAGGGTTTGTATCTGGGTTAGAATTTACCTTTCCTTTCTAGTATGCAAAGTACATTCCAGTATCATGAATATTGATCATTAGAAGCAAAGGCTCTAGTTAGGAATGACCAGGATTCCTATGTTCAGTGAATTACATAAATATGTAATTATGGTCATCAATCTGTGAAAAGCAACAAAGAGCCTTGGAAGTACCTTTGGATATTTTTCCCCCACGGGGAGGGTGTGTGGAGTTTTCATGATGTGCCTTTGGTCAAAAACATCATTTAGCTATAATGCATTCCCAACAAGAGAGGTTTCATTTGGTGGCAGTGGTATCTTATTGGCCAGCAAGGATACCAAAAGCCGTAGTAATTCAAAAATCTACATGAAATCAAGACCAGCCTATGTTTAACTCAACATTAATTAATCGTTATCACAATCAAAATATTTCAAGGTTCATACCCCCTTGTGAAATCTTAAAAATAAATCAATATAATTAACCACTGAAGATTAATTTGTCCATAGACTTTATTCTAAGAATCATTGGAAGAAGGCATTTGGTATTATCAATTAATCCAAGTTGAAAAACCTGAATTGTTCCATTGTGCTGATCATCTGTCTTAATTTCCTGGTCCTTTGTTTTGATATTATTCAATATTTCCCTCTGGATTCCTGCTATTCTCTGCTTCATTAACTGCTAATGAGTTGAGATACAATACAGCTAGTCTTTCCTCTATATTTCTCAACTTGTTTCTTGTGTTTACAGTGGAGTTTATAAAAAAAAAAATGTCTTTGACAAAGATGAGAAGCTATGCAAAATCACAGCTGCCAAGAATTTTAAGCTGACATGGACACTTTAGAAGCAAATATTTTAGCAATGCCTAAGTAGAAGGATGACATTTTCTAAAGCCCACCAGGTCATCTTCTAGAAATATACCAAAGGGGAAAAAATACAAGGCAGCTTTCCAGAAGAACAGAGAGCTTGGGGAAGAGATTCCTCACCAAAGGTAAGCAATGCCACTATGGTGAGAGAAAGGCAGTCTTAAACTCAGGGCAAGCCCATCACCACACTAGCCTCAAACCCAGTTAGGGTATTTACATTCAGACATAAATAAAGTGGCATGGAAAGTAATAATGACCACATATATAGAACTCTGGGATACTCTAAAGAGTCCAAACCCAAAAGTCCACTGGACAGAAGGAACTAAAGGAATAGAGCATTGACTCACAAATGAAAGAAGAAAACATCCCAAATATATAGAGAGGCAATACCCAAATATAAAAAAGAATTTAGTACCCCAAATCAATATAACATAACATAACATAATGCATCAACAAAATGCCTTTTATTCAAGATGGCAGATGTAAAATAATGAAAAGATGAACTGCTTCAAAGGATAACCAGCAAGAAGGTTTCTTTTGTAAGTAGGTAATTGCACTTCCCTGGGACTCATATGGTTGAAGGGAAGAACTAACTCCAGCAAACTGTCCTCTGACACTGTAGCATACACACACTGTGATTATTAGCATTTTTTTGAAGCTAGTAGGTGAATATTTTTTTAAACTTTAAGTTTAATTACTTCAATAATTAGCAAGACTAAGAATCTTTTATGTTTATTGTTCATTTGTATAATGATAATAATAACTCTGAAGTATCTGTTTAGCTTTCTTTGCTATTATTCTACCAGACTTAAAGATTGATTTGTGAAAATTTGTTAGAAATTCATGAATAAATTCTTATCTTTTTAAAAAAAGTCTTAATAATTTCTCAACTTGATGATACTATTACATATTTTTGTTGTTTTTATGTTTCGTTATAAAAATATTCCCAGATAATATTTGAAAATAACTTATAAACCATTTGTTAATGTGGAAAATTGATAGTGATGAAAAAATTTAGTACTGTATTTTCTGCTCCTACTAGACTTAACTCCTTTATGATATTCTTATTCCAAAGTAGATAGACTAGCTAAATATCCCATGAAGTGTAAAATTTAGATATTTTGTTAGCAGTATCCTTTTATGTCATAATCAAGTGTGATAAGATAATATCATTTTTCATCTGAAATTTTTCAAAATTATCAGGATTACTTTATACTAACTTTTAGTGATATTTTAAGTTTGTGAGATAGTGTTTTATGTGGTTACAAATAATAAAGAAATAAATATTGATTTAACAGACTTCTAATAATCTCATATACTGTATTTGATATTTTTGGAACTTGATCATCTTAAAAATCAAGATGTTAGTTTTGTTTTTGTGCAATTTGTTTTTCCAGGTTATTTTTATAATAACAGAAAATTCTAGAATGACAAAGCAATGTGCATGATTGAAACTTTTTTTCTCTTTTTGACTTTCTCATTCTTCCATTTAATAACATGTCTCTGGTTGCTTCATCTGGGTCTTGCTCTTTCCATTTCTTCTAGGATATTCTGTGCTAGAACTATCTTATAGCAAAGCCAATATGCAAGGATAGAGAACTAGTGTTTTCTTCATCAAAACCTAAAATATATTTAGGGAATTGAGTATAGTACAACATATATGCAATCCCAGTACTCAGAGCACTGCAGTGTGATGATTGCCATGGGTGTGAAGACAATTTGACTACATAACAATGTCTTGGTTAAAAACAAAACCTCCCCATCTGCAGTACCATCTCGAACCATCCCTTTTGTCTCTCATTAGAAAACAGACCTGTAAAGGACAATAAGAAAATATAAAATATCAGAATAAGACAGAAATAAACAGAAAACAAAAGTGTCCAAGAAAAGGCACAAGAAACAGATATAGATGTGAGGATCCACTTGGTTGCACTCTCAAGAATTCCATAAAAATACTAAACTATCAGCCTTTATGTAAAATCAGAGGTCCTGTAGGGTAAAAGGAGAGAATATACATATATATGCATGTGTGTATAAATAAAGTAAAAAATAAAAAGGTAAGATTTAAAATAATGAAACAATACAAGAACATAATATTATGAAACAAAGAACCAAGTCACAATTGAGTTTGTTTTCTAGTGGACACTTACTGTGGGGCATGAAGTCTAACCATAAGCGTAGTTCATTTTCAGAGTAGTTATCACTTACACATAAGTTCTGGCTTAGGCATGGGGGCTTTTGTCCAACTGTATTTACCAAAACGGTTCATTCATTGTTTTAGTTTGAACTTCAACAAGCAATTAAAAGATTACATTGTATGCAATACACCGCAGAATTTATTCTTTTCTTTAAGTCCTAGAAAAAAATGTATATAGCAATGAACCTGTCTTTTTTTTTCTTTAAAAAAATTTTTTTTGATGTTTTTAAAATTTATTTAGTTATTTAAATCACATCATAATTTACTTACTCACACAGGTGTTATAAACACCAAAAGGCAGAATGTGGGGAAGGGAATGACACCGGAGCATAGGTGTTCAGGGAGAGTACAGATACCTTTCAGAACAGGGTATCAGCTGGGTGAAGGTTCAGGGGACAGGTCACTATGACTCTGCCTATGATTCACTTGTCCTTATCTAAGCTGGTACAGTCTGCCGAGGCTGCCTCTTTATGAGATCTATGACTACTCAGGCTGGTAAATTTCCACAGAAGATGCCTGTTTATACTAGACAATCAAAATATATAACCAAATGACCAAAGAAAATAATAGATATATTTAATTGTGTATTGTTTGAGTTCTATATATTTCTATGTATGTTAAATAATATGTATTTTGAAGTAAGTAGCATGGAAAAAGCATTATTTTCCATAATGGATAAAAGTATTGGTCTTACAAAAATTCACGGACAGTAACCTTATTTTTTTGCTGTGTGAAAATAGTAAGAGACATTTGTAAACTAGACAATGTGCTTTCACTGAACACCAAATCAGCAAGTGACTTTACTTTAGAGTTTCTATTCTCTAGAACTGTGGAGAATGAACATCTGTTTTTAATAATTCAGTTAGTATATGATTTAAAACAGCCTGAAATAATCACCATGAGTGAGGACATAAATCCATGTTATATGTAAGGTACATAGTATAGTCAAAGACTTGAAAGGATGGGTATTCCACAAAATTGCATAGAAGTGAATTATATCTAAATGCAAAGCCATGGATGAATCTCGAAAACACAAGATCCGGGCAAATGCCACAAATTAATATACCTTGCATGTATTGATTAGTAAAAGTCCAGCATTAACTAGTTTTATGCATGTCATAAATGCTACCATCAAAATACTACCGCCATCTAAGAGAGAAATACCTTTCTGATTATTAACACTGAAGAATAGATAGGATAGTTTGATTTTTTAAAAATATTTATTTGTAGGGATGTGTTTTCTGTATGTATATCTATGCACAATGTCAATGTCTAAGCTGTGTCCTTGCAGACCAAAAAAGAATGTTAGATCTCCCAGGGCTTGAGTTACAGACAATTGTGAATAATTATGTGGATGGTGAAGATCAAACTCAGGTCCTCTAGTAGAGTAACTAGTGAGCCATCTTTCGAGATCAGATACAAAAATGTTTGAATTTTATTTAAGCAGTATTTTGTAGTATTTAAATTCAGTATCTATTATTTTATATATGTCTTCCTTCATGCTATATTAATATGTCTTTTTATTTGAGGGTGCTAAGGAGTGCTGCTTTTAATTTCAAGTGATATTATATCATGATTTTAGGTATTTTATTTAGAAAACAGATTATCAATATCTCCCTTCTGTGTTATTTTTAATGATTGTATTTTAGTGGGTTAGTCTCATGTTGCTTGTATTCTAATGCTAAATAATGATTCCTTAAGGTGTAGCTGCCCCATGAGCAGATCCTCACTTACTCCTTGTGAAGTTTCTTGCTAATTTAACTGGTCAATAAAAGGCTAGGGCCTGTGATTGGGCAGAAGAGGAAGAAAAGTGGTTCAACTGAGGGGATTGCACGGGGGGGGAGGGAAAGAGAGAGAGAGAGAGAGAGAGAGAGAGAGAGAGAGAGAGAGAGAGAGAGAGAGGATTGAGAAGGAAGAAGAAGTCTTCATGGATCAGAACTGCAAGGCCAAGAGAAACAGCAAGTAACAAGGGACTAATAGCCTGGGAATAAATTAATATAGCCTTATATCTGCACAATTTAGGCATGTGGCTTATTAATAAAATACCTGTATTATGTGTCTTTTATATGGACTTGCTAGAGGTATAAATTCTTACGACAATATATAGATTATATAATATCATTAGATTTATACAAAAGACATGAAGTAACGATAAAACTGTCTATATGCCACACACTGACAGTTTTGCTCATAACTCTATTTTGTAAGTAGTTCTTATGATAATTTTGATATTTCTGATCAGGGTGGATTATCACCAAAGTAGGAAAAAGTGACATATTCCAAAGGTTCATGTTTTGTGTCTTATTCACTTTTAAATCCTTAATAAGTGCCAAACAGGTGCTCATTAATAAATAATGCCTGCTCTTTTTCTATCACCTGAACTCCTGAGCATTGTGCTGTAATTCACATGCAATTAATTACAGCTTCTTACAGAGGATAGTTCGAGTGGTGAAAAGTCAATAATTTAGCACTAGAGAACCTAAGTTGGTATCCTTTCTCTGACACATTGGATTAATTATTTAAACTCTCCCAGCCTTAACTGTTAAAAAAATAAACAAATGAAACAAGATCAAGAAAGAAAACAGAGGTAATAGTTCTCTATTTTAAAAAGACAATGAATAAATTAACTGAGACTATATGTAAAACTAAATATAATTTTAGAAACGTTTAAAGATTTAAATGAATTTTTCAATCTCAATTGTATCACTATCATAAAAATCTTATTACTACTCTAGAAACATAAGATTAAATGTCTTCAAAACAATGAGGCTTATTGATCAGCATCCTCTCGTATTGGGAAATCAGATCAGCCTAGGCGAGAACAGACAAGATTACTTCTCCATGGTTACATATCACAGCCACAAACACACAGAAGAAATGAAATTTCTTGCCTTTCAACCTTCTTTTCTATGTTAACATTCCAGATAGGACTGTAACTAGTTAAAGGGTGAGACATGCATTTATGATAACATTCAGTTTTTGAGAAATGTTTGGTAGCTTAAATGTGTTAATATGAACTCAATGTACTATGATTGCCCACTTGAAAAAAAAATTTGTAATAGTCCTTTAGACAACACAGAACTACTGCTACAAGCATTAGACTGCTCCATGTATTTGCATTTATCATGGTTTCTTACTTGTCCACCTCTCTGACTTTCACATGTTAAAGCAAAGCTCACCCTAAAAATGTCATATTATTAAACCTTCCCTAATAACATTTCATGCACAGGTAGCAGATAGAAGGAGGAATACATGGTGCCAATTAAAAAGAAAAAAATGGAAGTTTGAAATTTAGAATGAAATTTTAAAATCTGGGAATGTTTACATCTTGATCGAAAATGCAACATGAAAGGGTGACTGAATGGAAACTCTGAAGTTCAGGCCAACCTCTGATAGTGCTGTATATTCTATTTTTCACTGGACATGAGTCTTAGTGAGAATTACTGTTTTTATTATAATTTAATAATCAAGAAGACTAAATCTCATCAATAATTGTCATGAATCATGTTTAGGAATTAGAATAAGATTGTTTTCCCCAGTTGTCAGTTTACTCTCTAAAAACTTCACTTAATTAAAAATATGTTAACTTCAAAGATGAAAGCAGAGAAATTGTTATCTTAGCTTTGTGGTATTATTCAGATTTTTAATACATTGTGGATTGAAAGACACTCAATTTAGACCTCATAATTACTGAGGCTTTTATGGGTGGCAAATATTTTATTAGAAAGTCCAATAACATTTGTCTAGGAAGGGGAGAAGCATGCAGTGAAGTAATAATTAAAAGCAGACTTTTTGGAAGATTCCACACATTATAACCTATAAAGGCATTTTGGGAACTGTTTAGCATTGATATAAGGTATGTATATCCTAAAGAGATTTGAAATCAAATTAATCAATTTTTTTACAAGTAATGAAACTAAGCATTGGTTTTATTATCACTTTTTGAATTAAAAATAACCAGAATTATTTGATAGACCCATTATGTTTATTAAGATTTATTTATATTTTTAGTTTGTGAGTGGTTTGTCTGTGTGTGTGTGTGTGTGTGTGTGTGTGTGTGTGTGTAGTGTTTGAATGCCTAGTGGCTACTGAGACTGAAAGAAGGAATAGGATCATATGAAACCGGAATTACACGTGGTTTTAAGCCACCATATGAGTGTTGGGAACCAAAGCTGTGTTCTATCCAAGAGTAATAAGCTCTTTATCACTGAGCCATCTTTTCAGTTTCCAGCTATGCCTGTAAACTAAATGGAATAAATATCTGAGACCTATCAAAGAAATAAATTTTACATTGGGTACTTTGAGATGTGAAATGTGGCTTTTATTCATCATTAGTAACCTTAGTAACTCCAAAAGAGTTAAGAAGGAACCAGATGACATCTTTCATTATGGTGTTAAAATATATGCATATATTACCCTGGTAGATATTATGAGAATCTTTCTGCCAAGAGGTTCTCATATTAATTTAATTTAAAGGTAGATATTCTGGGGGAAATAGTCACAATATATGTAAAAATGTTGTATGGTGTCTTTTGATATCCAAAACACCCACGTTAAAAAAAAAATGCTTTTAGCTTGAATTACTATGCTAAACTTTGGCTTCTGGATTCTGTACTTTATCAGAAATATCTTGGTTACAGGAAAGAAAAGTGTCAAGATCCAAGAATGTCACATAACACAACGGTACCACTCACTTAATCCTAAAGTGCTGTCCAGTACTCAGACTAGAAGAAATAGATTCTCTAGGATCATTAGACCTATCAAGCAAGATACTTAAGATAGATTAAGCTGCAAAGAAGTCACATATTTGTACCCATTCTGTAATGAGGATGCTTTGGTACCTGTGTCAATCTTGTGAGATTCTGTTTTCATGAACCACAATGTAATGACTAATTGAACTATAGAATCAAAGTTCAAAGTCTGTAAAAAATGTCTATTTCTAGGCAAATGTGTAGCCAACACTTGCTACTCTAACAGTGAGAATAGCAATACTGAGATCAATTTCTTGATCTTAAGTAGAGAAGATTTAGAAACAATGTCTGAGACCAGTAATGTAATACTTAAATATAATATAATATAATATAATATAATATAATATAATATAATATAAACCCAGGAATGCCTCTTCCCACAATGTTTATTTGGCATATACTTCCATTTTACTGTTCATAACTGAAGGAATCAAGGATAGAAACTACAAACAGAGCAAAAACTTGGAAGAAGGAGCTTATAAAGAGGACATGCAGGGGTACTTGCCCCTCATGGTTTGCTTAGCCTGCTTTCTTATAAAACCCAGGATCACAAACTCAGGAATGGGATTATAATATAATATAATATAATATAATATAATATATATAATATATATAATATAATATAATATAATATAATATAATATAATATAATAAATTTCAATATTAAGATAAGTCTGGAGCCTTCTGACTTACAAGCTATTTGAAGTAGATGGTGAAAAATTGCTCAGTACTGCCTTTATTTGACATCTATTATACTTGGACAAGGAAGGAATTATTCTCTGAAGACATTCTGCTATAAAACCAGTCATTCAAAACATGTAGAAAATATAGTAAAACCATCTCCAAACTTTACCCTCTATCACCCACTATGAATAGGAGATGCAGTAACCCACTCATATATAAGAATATACAACAGAAGCCAAAATTCAAACTCTAATTTAAAGTGAAAGCTCAGTAGAGTTAAAAATGGAAGAGTGAAGAAAGAGGCATACTGAGCTCTACAAGTATATGCATAAGTTGAGGCTGTTTTGTACTCCAATATGCTATCAACATGTGAGTTGAATGTTTAGGTATGGGACTACAGTTCAAGTCTAGAGAGAGAGAATGATATCTGAAATACATATGATATGCTTCCACTAAAATGCTGCAAAACTTTCAAATGAATTTGAAAAGATGACTAAAAGTTAACAATCAGTAACAATCTGATATGTGTAAGTACTGACACAGAAGCATAGGAAACCTACATACAAGATAAACTATTCTCTAAATTGTAGTATTGTGGTAATGGATTGCAAAGAAGATGAATTGAACTAAATACCAAATGAAGAATTCAAAGGGTAAATGAAGAAACAGAACAAACTGAGTGTATTTGCCAGCTACTCATGACAAATGATTAATATTTATAATACAGAAAAAAAATTTTAAAAAGATCAAATCAATAAGTAACACAAATTTTTTAAATTGGCTATAGTTCTAAACTGAGATTGCCCAAAAGAACAAATAAAAATGTCTAATAAATTTTTTAAAGAGTCTTCTACATCATTAGCCATCAGGCAAATGCAAATTATAGGTAATTTGATATTTTATCTCACACTACTCACAATGGTAGCAATCAAGAAAACAAATGACATCAATCACTGGTGAGGAAACAAGAACCCTTATCCACTGGTGGAAAGGAATGTAAACTGATGTATCTATTACAGTAATCACTGTAGATGTATCTCAAAAAATTTATTCCTATTAGACTACCATATGACTCAGATACAAGATTCCTAGGCATATTATACTCATAGGATATAGGTATATAATATATATGCATATGTATATGATAGTCATATGTATATGTGTATGATGAGTATGCATATTTATATGTACATTCACACACACACACACACATATATACACACACACACACACACACACACACACACACACACACACACATATATATATATATATATATATATACATATAGATATATAGTCTGTGTCACACACACAGACTGTATATCTGGATAATGCTGGTTCTAAAAACCATGAATTTTTTTTTTTAAATGCTAGTGCCACATGTGTGATATCTCCTTTTGTGTTTTGTGTACAAGGCCCATGAGGCTCAAAAACATTACAAGGCCTTGTTATTTCCTTTGTTTGCCTTTCAGAGCTAGATGATAAAACGTCCTTGCAGAAGACTCCACATATTTTGGTTATAAAACAAAGAGAATTTAAGCAGGAATTGACCTGGAAGTTTTCTGCTTGTTCACTTGATGTTATTGAGCAAGAAAGCACTTTGAAGGCTGCTAGGAGAAAAGAATCACCAATTATCTTATTTATCTGTGAACACTGTAAACTACATTACCAATCTACTAAAAATATATGACCACTGATGCAGTAGTTACAAGATTTGTAAAGGGTTAACAAACTATCCTGGGCTTTCATTTGAGATCCATTCTACAGTAAAGAATGCATGTTTGCTAACTCAGTCAAAAACCTATGGGTGGAGAGGGCACAGATACTGGGGATGGACCTCAGTGCTATTATTTAGCTACATTGACATGCTACCACAATGATGCCTAAAGATTTATGTTAATTATCATAGACAAATGTTACCTGTTCCTTAATCAGAGAAGTGATTAAGAACTTCTCCTTTGCAGTGAATAGCAATAAATGCAGAGACTCCTCACTGCTCAAGATGCTTAGAATAAAAAGCAATTAAATGCTCAGCTCTAAACTGAACATTTATAACACCTTCTCCAAGAGTTGGGAGCACTGTAGAAAATGGAGTCAGAAAAGTGTAGGAGAAGAAAGAAAGGGATAAGATATATGCAATGTTATGTTCATGAAATGAATTAGCTACAACAAACATGATCTCATAGTAGCTGTAGTTACTCACACTTGGGCTGTGTGAGACCGAGCCTAAGAATCATACCTGATCCCCAAGATAGAACTCAGGGCCTTGGTGCCCCATGCTAAACTCATGGAAAATTTTGGAGGGAGAACAGAGCATGGGGTTCCCAACGGAGAAGATAGAGTTAGGGCTGAAGGAGTTGAGAGGATTTGCGACATCATGAGGAAAGCAACAATCCCAACCAACCAGAGCCCCCAGGGTCTCAACCACCAGCCTGGGAGCGCTTAGCGAGGGACCCATGGCTCCAGATATATATGCAAGGGAGCTATATAAAGTGGGAGAAGAGATCCTTGGTCCCATGAAGGCTGGACGTCGTAGGGGGTGGGGATACTCGAGGGTGGGGAGGTGAGGTACGGGGGAGGGTGGGTGTGGGTACACCGACTTGGAGGCAGGAGGAGGGGGAAGGGATAGTGAGTTCCTGGGAGGGAGGGGGGGAATGGGGTAAGGAAAGAACATCTGAAATGTAAAAAAAATTTTTCCAATAAAAATTCCAATAAAAAAAAAATTTGTACCAAGTTGTAAACTCATTATGTTTCAGAGGATGGCTCTAAACCTGCGGCAACACAGAAGCTCTTAATCAAAATCAGTGGATTAGAAAATTAAAAATTAAAAAGACATAAATGTAGGAAAGCATTATGTGTTGCTAGGAGTGGTGAATAAGGATGACAAGTGGGAAGGAGATGAGAGTGGCATGTAAAGTAAACTGAATGTACTATATATGTGAACAAAGTTGTTAAAGAACAAATTAAATTGATAAAAATGTTTGAAAAAATTCTTATGTATTTTCTATACAAGCTTATAATTCTGAAAAATATTAAAATATTTGTAAAATAATTCTCAACTGTAATGAAACATTTTTGAGATGCAACAATATAGAATCCAATATCAGAAATGTTGAACAAATAATCCTGCAATACTGTCTTTTCAAGGAAAAATTGATAATTTGTGAACACTGAGTGGTCAAAGGAAGAAAGAGATTTTCTGATAGTATTAGATGTGTGCTTGTATATTATTTGGATTTTTTAAGTTAAAATATTTCATAGTTACTCTGACTACCCATGTTTCTAAATGTGTGACATATTTCGATATTATTTTTATTTTATTTCAAAATTTTGAAGTTTTTGAAATCTCTTTGTATATTTTGTTAGCATTTGAATATTTAAACCAGAAAGTAAACTTTTTATAAAAGCTACTTAGTTTAATCCATAGAGAGAGGATTATGTTCATAATGAAATTGTCACTATAGTTCAATCAAAATACAAATGCTTACAAGGCCATTGTTCTGTATCCCAGCATTTATCTGAACCCTGGGCCCCAGACTACATTTGACAATTAGAGATCCCTTTAAAGACATATTCTGCAGGCATTTTCCGATGAAGTCACTATAGCAGAACATAGGACAGCAAGTCAATTATGAGAATAAAGTGATAGGACCAAAATATCAATCATTACAGCATTTTATGTATTCTCAAATGCATAACACCTTGGAAATTGAGGCTATTTATATAATGTTTAATTGAGCATAGCTCAGAAAAACCTTTCCTTTAAGAAAAATGCATGGACTGACAGGTCACCTATAATTTAAATAATAGTAGTAAGAAAGATTAAAGTAACAATAAGGAGCCAAAAGAGAAAGGAAAATTTTATCTGCATAGAAATTGAGTATGTTAGTACTTTTCTTTAAAATTAACATAATTTTGAGCGAGAAGATGGTTAATTGCATCAAACACTAAAGCAAGAATTAATACAAATGATACAAAAACAAGAACTACAACAAAAAACAAACAAACAAAAAAATTAAAAAAAAAATCCTGAATTTGAACTGCTTTAATACATGCAGCCTGTATATGGAGTATTGTTTTCTAGCTGGGTGCCTCATCTGGCCTCAATGGGAGAGGAAGCACCTAGCCTCTCAGAGACTTAAAGTGGCAGGGTGGGGGATACAGGAGGAGGGGGTACTCAGAAAACAAGAGATGGGGAAGGATTGTGGGAGGGGGTGACTGGGACGGGTTATAAAGTGAATAAGCAAAAAAATAAAATTAAATTAAAAAAGGAAAAAAAAAAACAATGAATTCATGAAATTCTTAGGAAAGTGGATGGAACTAGAAACTATCATCCTGAGTGAGGTAACCCAATCACAAAAGGACACACATGGCAAGTACTCATTGATAAGTAGATATTAGACCAAAAGCTTGCAATATCCAAGATTCAACTCACAGACCACATGAAGCTCATGAAGAAGGAAGAGCAAACTGTGGGTGTTTCGGTCCTTCTTAAAAGGAGTAACAAAATGCTCATGGGAGAAAATATGGAGACAAAGTGTGGGACAGAACCTGAAGGAGGCTCTATCCAGAGACTACTCCACCTGGCTATCCATCCCATGTGCAGTCACCAAAGGCAGATGCTGATGTGGATGACAAGAAGTACATGTTTATAAAAATTGCTTCTATATAAGCTATTTTATCTTAGTCGTATCTTACTGTCTTCCAATTGTCTATGCTCTTTTTTTATTTGTACTCTTTCCTTGCTGACTTCAAAACCTTACAAATGACCAGTGTGTGTGTGTGTGTGTGTGTGTGTGTGTGTGTGTGTGTGGTGTGTGTTATTGTCATGTCTCAAACTTTTCCGGGTGAGACTACAAGCTAAGTCATTGTTACAATCAATTACTAACTGTCTTATATGTTTCCATTTGAGCACACTATACAATATGTCCACATAGTTGTAAGTAAAATGATATTTAAGATATTTATTGAGTGTCTATAGTTATACATAAAGCTATTTTCCAAGGTAATATTTTCATTGATTATTGGGAATTTTGCACAATGCAGCATGATCACACTCAATTCCCAGTCCTCTAACACCTGTCCCTGATCCTTGTGAACACCCCACAAAAGGGAAAGAGAAAAAAAAATCCCATAAGTTTATGTGTGTTGCTCGTGTGTTCAGTGGAGCATGATAGAACTTCCAGTGGCTAGCCCCTTACAGAAAGTGGAATCCTTCCCCATCTGCTGCCAGAATGCATCAATTTTGGAGTGCTACACTTCAACATCTTTATCACACTTTTTTAGGGTTTTCACTAATAACTGAATATTATCCAAAAAGTTTAGAATACCCATGATACAACTCATAGACCATAGGAAGCTTAAAAGGAAGGAAGGGAAGGCCCAAGTATAGATAAGTGAAACCACTTGGATAGGGTTTCACTCACAGGAGGCAGAAAAAGGGAGGAAATTGGGTGGGAGAGAGTAGGGGAGAGGAAATAAGGAGGGACAGGATCAAGCATGAACAGGAGGGGCACCCATAGGGTCAGGAGAATGAACTGAATATGCAGCAGTGGGAGTTATGGGACAGGAGAATCCTTTAGAAAGACCCAGAGACCAAGGATATTAGACACTACCAGGACTCAATGGAAATGGCATTAGCCGAAATGCACAACAATGGGGAGATAGAACCTGAAGAGACCAACTCCAATAGGTAGACATGGCCACCATTTCAGAAAGGGGGCGACTCACTCGTCTTCCTGAACAGAACACCAATGGCCTATGCTCTAAGATCAAAAATTGACAAATGGGACTTCATAAAATTGCAAAGTTTCTGTAAGGCAAAGGGAACTGTCAATAGGACAAAACACCAACCAACAGATTGGGAAAAGATCTTTACCAATCCCACATCCCATAGAGGACTAATATCCAATATATACAAAGAACTCAAGAAATTAGACTCTAGACAACCAAATAACCCTATTAAAAAATGGGGGTACATAGCTAAACAAAGAATGCTCAACTGAGGAAATGCGAATGGCCCAGAAGCACCTAAAGAAATGTTCAGCATCCTTGGTCCTCAGGGAAATGCAAATCAAAACAACCCTGAGATTCCACCTCACACAAGTCAGAATGGCTAAGATCAAAACCTCAGGTGATAGTGGATGCTGGTGGAGGATGTGGAGAAAGAGGAACACTCCTCCATTGTTGGTGGGATTGCAAGATGGTGCAACCACTATGGAAAACAGTCTGGTGGTTTCCTCAGAAAATTGGACATATCACTCACTGAGGACCCAGCTATACCACTCCTGGGTGTATATCCAGAAGATGCTCTAACACATAACAAGGACATATGCTCCACTATGTTTATAGTAGCTTTATTTATAATAGCCAGAAACTGGAACGAACCCAGATGCCCTTCAACAGAGGAATGGATACAGAAATGTGGTGCTTTATACAATGGAATATTACTTAGCAATTAAAAACAATGAATTTCATAAATTCTTATATAAATGGATGGAACTAGAAAATATCATCCTGAGTGAAGTAACCCAATCACAAAAGAACATACATGGTATTCACTCGCTGATTATTGGATATTAGCCCAGAAGCCTGAAATACCCACGATTCAACTCACAGACCACATAAAGCTCATGAAGAATGATGACCAAGTAGGGGGGGGGGGCTTCAGTCCTTCTTAGAAGGAGTAACAAAATACTAAAGGGTGCAAATATGGGGACACAGTGCAGGACAGAAACTGAAGGAGAGACAGACCATTCCACCTGGATATCCATCCTATGTGCAGTCACCAAAGGTAGAGGTTGATGTGGATGTCAGGATGTACATGCTGACAGGAGCCTGATATAGCTGTCTCCTTTGAAGTCTGCAAGAGTCTGACATACTCAGAGGCAGATGCTCACAGCTAACCATTAAACTGATCATGGGGTTCCCAATGGAGAAGATAGAGTGAAGGCTAAAGGAGTTAAGAGGATTCGTGACACCATGAGGAAAGCAACAATCCCAACCAACCAGAGCCCCCAGGGTCTAAACCACCAGCCGGGAGCGCTTAGGGAGGGACCCATGGCTCCAGCTATATATGCAAGGGAGCTATATATAAGGGGGAGAAGAGATCCTTGGTCCCATGAAGGCTGGACGTCGTGGGGGTGGGATACTGGAGGGTGGGGAGGTGACGTACGGGGGGTAGGGGTGGGTGGGAGTACACCAACGTGGAGGCAGGAGGAGGGGGAAGGGATAGTGAATTCCTGGGAGGGAGGCGGGGAAATGGGGTAAGGAGAGAACATCTGAAATTTAAAAAAAAATTTTCCAATAAAAAAAAAAAAAAAAAAAAAAGAAAAAAAAAAAAAAAAACATATCTGGGCTACATACTAAATTCATCTCCTGTGAAATTAAGCTAGGCCCTCACAGTTCAAATAACTCTCAGCCAGCACAACTGTCTTTCAAAATTCTTCTAGCATGACCAACAGCCCTGCTTAAAGCATTCAAACTGCTTTTCAATAGAAAGCGTCCCCCAAATGTTCCCAAATTTAATAAACAACATCATGCTCAGGGCCAAATTACAGCAAATACTCCTGTTCCGGGTACCAAATTCTGTCTCAGTGTTTATTTCTGTGAAGAGACACTATGGAGCACTGCATATCTTACAATAAAAACATTCAATTTTGGTGGCTAATGTAGTGTTTTATTGCTGTGAAGAGGCATTATGAGCACAGCATATCTTATAAAAAACATTTTACTTTTGGTGACAAACGGTTCAGAGGCTTATTCCATTATCATGGTGGTTAGCATGGCAGCAGGCAGGGAGACATGGTGCTGGAAATATAGTTGATAGTTACATATCTAGATCAGTAGGCAGGAGGAGGAGAGAGAGGCCACTTGACCTAGCTTGAACATTCGAAACCCCAATGCTCAGTCCCAGTGACACACTTCCTCCAGCAAGGCCATGACTACTCCAGAAGGACCAAACATCATAATAGTGGTACTCCCTATGAGTCTAAGGGAGTCATATTGATTCAAACCACCAAGAACCCATACCTGATACTGACTGGATAATCAAACTCCAGAGACTAGCTAGTTCAGAGACCTCAGGTAGAACTAAATACTATTATTGATCCTTAAAAAGGAGTCTTTTAAAAAAGTCTCCTATCTATATTCTGCTATACTCACAGATCACTGCTTCATTCAGCCATTACCAAAGAAGATTCTTCCTGCAGCAGATGTGAACAAATTCATAGACCCACAACCAGATATTACTCAGAGGTGAAGATCTTGGAACATACAGGTCTAAATGGATGTCTCCATTAAGTTCTTACCCTTAGAGCTCATGGAACCTCACAGAAGAGGAAAAAAAGAGAGTATCAGAGCCAGAAGAGATGGAAGATCCCAGGAGAACAAAGGCCCAATAAATCAACCAACTAAAGCTCCTATGAAATCATAAAACCTGAAGCAGAAAGCCCAAGGTCAACACAGGTCTTCAGAAGCTTCTCTGTGTATATATTATAGCTGTTAGTTACGTATCTCTATGGAACTCCTGTGTTTATAAACTAGTAGGTAGGTCTCTGATTCTTGTGCCTTCCTTTGTGTTTCTTTTCTTCTGTTGGTTTGCCTTGTCCAAATCAATATGAAGGGTTCTGTTTTATCTTATTTTATATTATTTTGTTATGTTTTATAGTTATCTTCAGAAGCCATTGTTTTCTGAGAGACAGAAATGAAATGGATCAGGATTGGAGAAGCAGGTGGCAGAAATGAAAAGAAAAGAAAAAGAGCATCCCCTTTGCCACCTTGAACCATTAAAAGAAACCAAATTAGAACATTCTTCCTATTTCTCAAGCCAAAATGTTCTTGAGCATGTATAAGGAATAGACATCCTTATGGACAAGCTTCTGTACTGACAACATAGTGCTGAAGTCATTATCTGAGTAAGTTAAAGCAGGCGGACAGTGGACATCATAGAGAATTAATGAGGTAGCACAAAATGGCTGACACTCGATGTCCTGAAGTCTCCTTGAGCATCACAAAGCGATGACGACACCTTCTAAAGAACTCTGGCTTGGAACATGTAGGTCAGCAGTGGAGCCCATGGGAGTGGGCGCGAACCAATAAGGGGTTGCTAGGATACAAAGCCTGGTACAAACGGTTGGGCTTTGGACTTGTACTTGAGGCCCACGGCCCAGCAGGTCGCAGACAGAAACCAGATCAATAGAGAGCAGCCAAGTAGAGCCAAGTCTTCCTGTGACATCTCATTCTGAAGCCAGCATGCCCAGGACTTCGGAGAACAGTCTTCGGGGGTCCTCATCTCGCCACCGTCGCTCCCGCACCTCCAGAGCCCAGCTGATCTTTGCCGTGAGCCTGGTGGAACAACATTTGAGGGATGGCGGCCATGCCCGGAGGCTGAGTGAAACAGTGCCCATCTTCTTGGCAGCAATCCTGGAGTTCCTCACCGCAGGCTGCTGGAGCTGGCAGGCAGTGAAGCCCAACGCAGAGGTACTCGGAGGCGCATCACCCCAGAGCTGCTGGATGTGACCGTCTACAGCAATATGCTGCTTGGTGAACTGTTCCAATCACCACCATCTCCCAGGTGGCCCCGGCTCACGACTAGCTACTAGCTCCTGCTGCTGCCTGGATCTGCTTTGCTGACCTGCTCTCCGCTAACTATTATAAGTCCTTTCTTCCTGCCCAACTTTTCCTACAAACAGCCCTAAATGGCTGAATAGTTCCCTTTCTCCCTTCTCCCAATTGTTCTTATTAAATAAAGCTTTATTTGGAAAAAAAAAAAACTGTTTTCATATTTGATTCTGTGTAAGGCGACATCTTACTCATCTAATTTCTTCTCATCTTTGCTGGGATATGTAATGGGGATTTCTATACACAGGGTCATCCAGGCTCTTCACAGGACCAAGGATTTCCTCTTCAATCTATGCCCAACAAGGCCTTCCTCCGCTACATATACAGCTGGAGTCATGAGGCCTTCCTATAAGCTCCCAGGCTGGTGGTTTAGGCCCTGGAGCTCTGGTTGGTTGGTATTGTTGCTCTCCCCTTGGGGCCGCAGACCCCTTCTGCTTCTGATCCTTCAGTCTTCTCTCTAACTCCTACATTGGCGACCCCACGATCAGTTCAATGGTTAGCTGTGAGCATCTCCCTCTGTATATGTCAGGCTCTGGCAGATGTCTAAGGAGACAGCAAACTCAGGTGATAGCAGCTGCTGGTGAGGATGTGGAGAAAGAGAAACACTCCTCCATTGCTGGGTGGTTTTGTAAGCTGTTACAACCACCCTGGAAATCAGTCAGCCTTTCCTCAGAAAATTGCACATAGCATTACCTGATGTCCCAGATATACCACTTCTGGGTATAAACCCAGAAGATGCTCCAACATATAACAAGGACACTTGCTCCACTATGTTCATAGCAGCCTTATTTATAATAGCAAGATGCAACACATAAACCTCATGAAACTCAAGAAGAAGGAGGAAGACCAAAGTGAGGGTGCTTTTGTCCTTTTAGAACGAGTATCAAAAGATTCAACCAGAGCTCCCAGGATCTAAACCTCCAGCCTGAGAACAGACAGGGGCAAGCTGTCCTCTGAGAGGCTCTAACCAGCAGCTGACTCAGACAGATACAGACATCCAGAGCCAAACAGTGGATGGAGCTTGAGGACTCTTATAGGAGAATAGGGGGAAGGACTGTGGGCCCTAAGGAGATAGGAACTGCACAGGAAGATCAACAGAGTAAACCAACCTGAACCCTTGGAGCTCTCAGAGACTGAATCACCAGCCGTGGAGCATACCTAGTCTACACAGATCTACCTCCATGGGCTGGACCTAGGCCTCCCTGTACATATGTTGTAAATGTGCAGCTTGGTTTTCATGCAGGTCTCAAACATCTGGAGTGGGGGCTATCCCAAAACATGCAGCCTGTATATGGAGTATGGTCTTCTAGCTGGGTGCCTCATCTGGCCTCAATGGGAGAGGAAGCACCTAGCCTCTCAGAGACTTAAAGTGGCAGGTTGGGGGATACAGGAGGAGGGGGTACTCAGAAAACAAGAGATGGGGAAGGATTGTGGGAGGGGGTGACTGGGTGGGTTATAAAGTGAATAAGCAAAAAAAAAAAAATTTTAAAAAGGAAAAAAAATACAAACACAGAATCTTCAATACATTTGGGAAGTAAGTTAGACTTTAGCTTTAACACCATAACCATATAATGTATGAAATCAAATGTACTAATCAAAATAATAAAAATACAGTAGTATAAAAACCAATACTTTAAAATTCATGCTCCATGAATGTAACGACCCCGTTCTGCCCCATGTTTGGGCACCACTATGTAACAGCCCATTCTGCCCCACGTTTGGGGGACACTATGTCCATGCTCCTTCGGGTCAGTCAACAAGATCTAACAAGAGAGAGACTGGGGCTGGAGGGGCAAGAGACGTGAAGAATAGAGACAACACAGAAGGTCTGATCAAGTCTCTCTCTATTGAAAGGAAATCCTGGGTATTTATATGCTTTACCATGTGCCTTGCCACTGTGGACAAACAGGGGAACACAGCTGAAGGCACTTTGCCACGTGCCTTGCATCATGGATACCATGTGTGCCTTGCAGCTGGGGGCACTAAATAGCAAAACAAGATATGTGAGAAAAATAAGATGTTTATCACAGTGTGGTTAGCTGTTGTGTGCTGTTGAAAAACAAGTCTCTTGTCAGGGTATATGGCCTGAGATGACTGCAAAGATGATAACCACTTTCTGATAGGAGTCGACTCCCAACATAGGAAGCCTTTGTTATTAATCATTTCACATCCTAAAATTATAAATTCTATATACTAAAAACAAGTATTTATTTATATCTTAAGTATGTGGTTAATAATTATTTTATCTACACACTATAATTACAAATACCATATTGTTGATCTAGCCATAGTTCTATGTATTGACAGATTCATGGAGCATATTATTTGTAGAAAAGAATGGATCTAAAGATTTTTTTCTTTACATTATAATAGTCATAATTTTAAGGAATTAGACAAAAATGTTTTATGTAACAAAGCCAGCCAAAATTTCTTAGATTCAACAGAATTTATACTGTAATACTAGTTCCAGAAAGCTAAGAAAATGTTTTTGAAATACATTATTTATTTAAGCAAAAGCATATCCTAGTATTTGTAGATTTCAGCAAAACACAGTTTATAATAAATCTGGACATGAGATTCAGCATCTTGTTTGGCAGTAGGAACAGTTTCGCTGAAAGTTTTGGCCTTTGGGTTAATGTTGGTTTGCTAATTTATCACATGAATATGTAAGAAACAGCAAAAAGGAAGTCCATAAGAATATTAGGTGTATGCTAAATATTGCCTTAAACAGACTCTACTGTTTTGTTCTCCTAACAACTATATAATTTTATTAAAAAATTATAGCATACTTTGATTAATTATGTAAATATAGTCACATGCAAATTACCATTGTCTTCTGAATAAGACTTTCTCTTTTCAATTTTTTTCTTTATAAATACTTTATATTTTCCTTTATTCTCTCATACAATACATCCCAACTCCAACCTACCCTCCCTCCTCATATTCCCTCCTCTCACCTGCCCTCTCCCCTAAATCCACTGTTCTTCCATTTTCCTTCAAAAAAGAGCAGGTCTTAATGATATTAAACTAACACAGCATAGCAAAACACAATAAGACTAGGCACAAACCCTCATATCAAGGCTGGACAAGGCAACCTAGGAGGAGGAAATAGGTTTCAAGAGCAACCAAAAGAGTCAGAAACATCCAAATTCCCCCTGTTAGGAATCCAAAAAGAACTCTCAGCTAAACAACCACAGTATGTATTCAGAGAACCTAGTATGGACCCATGCAAGATCTGTTATTGTTGCTTCAGTTTCTGTAAGCCCCTATGAGCCCTTCTTAATGAGTATGTGGGCTGTGTTCTCCTGGTATCCTCAACCCCTCTGGCTCTTACAATGTTTCCTCCCCCTATTTTGCTGGGTTCTGAGGCCCCACCTAATGATTGGCTGTGGGTCTATGTGTCCACTCCCATCAGTTACTTATAGAAGCCTCTCTGATGAGTATACTAGAATATAATTTCATTGATGATATATTTTTTTTGAGATAGGACCTCACTATGTAGCTCTGGCTATTCTGGAACTCAAAATATAGAGGAGGCTGGCTTTGAGCTCAGACCTCTGCCTGCTGTGCCTTTGGAGTGTAGGGATTGAAGACATGTACCATGATGCCTGGCTAAGAATTTTATCCTAAATTAAATTAATAAATCTTATGTCAGTTATCAAAACCTTGAAAATATGAGGTAATAATTGCCTGTTCATGGAAGTAATTAATAAAATCAGTTAAAAGGAAATTTTTAGAAATGTGTTTAATATTGGACAGTCTAAAGTTATTAAAATTACCAGACAACAGAGAAAATCATCTTATTAAAAAAATTTAAACTCAGTTAAAAATGTTTTATATATCCTTGACAAGGTATGATTTAAACATGTTTTAATATAGATTTTAGTCTCCTTAGAATTTTTAAACAAAATGCATTACTTTTTTCTTAAAATTAAATATTTATGTTTGTATATTATTTATTGATTGAAATAGATTTTAGAATATATTTATCAAGAAAATGCCGTTAATTTTTCCTGTTATTTAGTCATTTGACTGTAGAATCCTGTTGCAGTTGCATTAAAATATATAAAAGAATCATACTAATTAAATAAAAAGAATATATTGAATGTAGATATGCTTGTTTCCTAAAATATTTGTATATAATTAGGACGAACATGATCAAATGTAAAATAAATAAGATTCAATATACATATTATGTCATTCTACATCATACTTTTGATGAATTCTTACATCTATTACATTGAGAAAATGTAAATTAATATAATAAAATATATTTTGTTCAGTTAAAACAAGAAAAAAACAATCATTTAGAAAATTTAACTAAGGTCGTTACTAAATACATTTATATGACTTATGTTTTTCCCCTTGTTACCATTTTTATTGGTTATTTTATTTATTTACATCTCAAATACTGTCCCCATCCCTGGTCACACCTCTGCAAACCCCCAATCAAATCCCCCCTCCTCTTGCCTCTATGAGGATGCTTCCCCATCCACTCACCCACTCCTGCCTCACCACCTTAACATTCCCCTATAGTAGGGCATCAAGCCTTTACAACGACAAGGGCCTCTTCTCTCATACATGTTGGACAAGGTCATCCTTGGCTACATATGTGGCTGGAGCCATGGGTCCCTCCATGTGAACTCTTTGATTGGTGATTTAGTCCCTGGGAGCTTTGGTTTTATTTTTAATGAAAAAAATTATCATTTTGGAGTTAAGAATGAATATTTTAAAAATGATACTGTATTATATTAAATTATAATGTAAAATTTATTTACTTTCTTGAATGCTAAAAAGCCAGGTTTACATTATTGCTATTTAATTTTTTGTCTTGTTAAATAAAGCATGTAAATGATTGTATGCTTTGTATTCATTAAATTCTTCTTTATTGCAGAAGATTTAGCTGTTATGGAATTATTCTTTTGCAAGAATCAAGTAGAAAGTCAAATATACTATAGTATCCTATGATATTGAAATATTAGGGGATAAAATGATAAACCATCATTTTATCATGAAAAGAAGGAAATTAAAATTAGGTTAACCCTCTCCTAGTTTAAACCTAGTTTAATCCTAAGAAGGAGGTTCTATGCCACTTAGAGAGCGCAATTATACCACATATTAGAAGTCCTTTCAAAAAGAGAGAAAGATGTGAAGGAAGGAAGGAAGGAAGGAAGGAAGGAAGGAAGGAAGGAAGGAAGGAAGAAAGGAAGAAGGAAGGAAGAAAGGATGGAAGGAAGGAAGAAAGGAAGAAGGAAGGAAGGAAGGAAGGAAGGAAGGAAGGAAGGAAGGAAGGAAAGAAAGGAAGGAAGGAAGAAAGGAAGAAGGGAAGGAAGAAGGAAAGAAAATAGCTCAGAGTTTAGAACCTTTAAGGCCTGTTGAATTCATCTTGGAGATTATCAGGTAAAGTGGATGTAGTGAATGAAAGGACAGCATAGGTATATAGGGGCATGCTTACCATCTTGAACTACTATTTTGAGCATGTATATTACTACAAAATTCTTTAAGGATAGAAGAAAATTGAGAGCTAATATATTTATCTAAAGATCATATTCAGACTAATTATATTATAGAGATAACTAATAACATGGAATTGTCAGAAATTTCAAAAAATCAATATGGTCTGCTTCTGTGGACAAAGTGTTCTTGGACAAAATATTTCTTTGTATATCAAAGATTAAACATAGTCTTCAAATGAATCTACATTTTTTATTTAATACTTCAGAACAACATATCACTAATAAAATTATATAATAAAATAATATCTAACAGCCTCAAATGATACTTCAATGAATAAACACAACACACACATATGGTTAACATGTAATGTATTATTTTCAACAGAAAAAAAATTAAAAATAGAGAGAAAAACATTTGATAAGAGTTGAAATTACCAGAAAAGGGGTCCTGGAGAGATGACTCAGCAGAGGACCCAGACTGGAAGCTCACAACTCTCTATAACTCCAAGATGTGACACCCTTCCACCCGTACCTAACCCTAACATTAACCCTAACCCTAACCCTTCCACCCTTACCTAACCCTAACCCTAACACCATCCCTAACTTTACGCAGACATGCGTGGAGGCAATATACCAATGCATATAAATATGAATAAATAAATTTAACAAAAAATACAAGAAAAAATAATTTAATGTACAATTATAAGGGGTTGAAGAGATGGCTCAGTGGTTAAGATTGCTTGATGTTGTTCCAGAGGATTGAAGTTTAGTTTTCAGCACCTCCCAACTGCTTGTAGCTCGAGCTCCAGGGGATTCAATGACCTCCATTCTGCAGGCAACAGATATCAAACAGATATGTATGTAATATGTATGTATATATACATATATATGCATATATATGAATATATTCATTACATGCAGGTAAACATTAATACACATAAATAAAAACATATTTTAAATAGCAGCTACAAATATATACATATATGCATATATATATGTATGTATACAAAGGTAAACTTTTAAATAAAGAAAGATAAGTGGAAGCTATAAAATATACTCAGTCAAAAGCTCTAGAGATAGAAAATTAGAAGAAATGAAGCCAGATGAGTATCCACTGGCCTGTAAATCACAGGACATTATAAGCATATTGAGGCTAGCATGATTTATATGACAGTGAGTTCCAGAACAGTTTGGCTAACTGATTACATGACAGTGAATTCCAGAGCAGTCAATGAAATCATGCTAAAAATCATTTAGATAGCATATGATGGTGACTTGTATAACTAATAGTGCATTAAAACTTAAAGAAAAAATATGAACTTAAAAACAGCAATTGAAACAACTAAAATTGAAGCATGAACTAAAAATGACTAAAATCTAGAACTTTAATGAGCTGTTTAAAAACATCATATGCTCTAACATATGGAAGTGAAATCAAAGAAGGCAGCAACAGAAAAATGCATGTATATTTGTAGATAAAGTTGCCTAAAGAATCCCAAATACCACAAAATTTTAAGCAATATATCTCCAATGCTCAACAACCACAGCAAATATAAGACAACCACTTTGAAAATATTCGTAATAACCACCTACATTTCTAGATAATTGTGTTAAGTACAAAAAAACGTGTTCTGTAAGAAACAATTCAGGCAAAAAAAGAGCCCAATATAATCAAATATTCTAAGTTAAGATTTAATATACACAAAAGCAGGCACATACTTAATTTGTAGACATAATTTTATTAAGGCTATCTTTAACCTCCCATTACAAATATGATCCAAATGTCACAAGATCTGACTTGAATAGTATCTGAACAATTTTAATAATATCTATTGAATAAATGAACGGGAGCAAATGTTGTGTAAATGTCATTTATCATGATATCAATGATGTATAATTAATCTACTGAATAAATAAAATGAAATACAAGATGAACTTGAATGAATGATTGAATATTTGTAAATATGTAGTTTAATTTAGTATTCATTTACCTATTGTTCTAGCAGCCTCTGCAATCACACACACACACACACACACACACACACACACACACACACACACACAGGAAAGCATGTAAAATACTTAAGGATATAATCCAAAATGCTAACAGTACATAGTTATACTGTTTGTGCTCTACCTAGATACATGGGCTATCTCTTCAGCTTCTGCCAGCATTGCTCCTCAAGGAAACAATAGTGCTAATGATTTTTCTTAGGTTCACAACCTATTGCACAATAAGGAAGTATAGGAAGATTTCATTGCTCTGATACTTAACCATTTCTAACTAAAGTCTGATGATAGTCTGAGAAAAATACCTTCATTAAATTTTCTTGTAACAAGAAAACACAAATAACATCCCACACAGCAATACCAACAAATATTTTTTGAGGCTGCAATGATTACCTAATTTGCAAGCCAAGAGCACAAGAAAAAAATGAGGCAAAATTTCTTTGAAGCTGAAATCCTGATCTTGTGAATAGGGCACACATGCACAAAGCTAGCCTCCCTTCAAGTACAGATCATGCTTCAAGAGGTTCAGATCTGACTATCTGGCTTCCCAAGATTCATATTGATCCTGCCCTTCACCCTTTAATGATTTTTCCTGAATACTTTCTCTCATAACTAGCATCTGCATTCTTGGCTCCTCATTATGAGCAAAAAATCATGTCTTCACAATGGAACTTTTAGGTCACATTGCTTAATAAAATGATGTAAACAGTTGGCTTCATGTCTTGTCCAATTAGACAAAAAACAAAAAAAGTGTATCAGGGCAATCCATTTAACGAACCTAAATCCCCTCGAGTTTCTATTTTGTTATTTTGATAATATTGTGGCACAAGTTTGATTTAACTGAACAGATAAACAAAATTCTAATGACAATATGCTCTCTTCATCTGAAGAAAAGTGAGAGCAGGCTAGCAAACTTTCCTCAAAGTGTTTGCTTCCTCTGAGTATTTCAAAGCTTTAAAAAAAGTAGTAATGAAAGTTTCCATATCCTCATAAATGCTCCAAAGCAGTTTGAGAAATGTTTGTAGAGAATGTTTTCACTCTCAAAATAACCATGGAGAGCTTTAAAGGAACTGTGAAGTGGCATGAGCTGTGAAGTGGCATGATAAGAGTGGCGAGGCATATTTAGCACATATAAAATGTGAGCTTCCTTTGAGCTATTGAATTGGATTGTCACTCTTTTTACTGCCATGAATTCAATCGTCTTATTCTCTCCACTTCAAACGATTCACTTCAATAGGTAGAGGGAGCATATATGGAAACTCCAGTGACTGGACTCTGAGGAGACAAATAACAGAACTAACTTAGGGAAGGTTTTCGTGATCAAAGGAAATTGCAGTCAATTCAGTCAATTCTCCAGTGCTAAATTGCCTTCCAATAGTTATTAATACAAAGCTCATGTCTCCAGGTTATAACAGGCTAGTGAACAATAATGTACTTGGCAGGCTTATATATTTTTGATAACATGAATTTTCTGTGAGAGTTCTGCTCAAGTTACGAGTCACAAATCATTACCATACTATTATTTCAAGTTAGTGACATAATAAAATATGTTCTTTATAAGCATAACTATTCTACCTGATCACAGTGGCTTTCTACTGACTTTAGTAGTTTTATGCACATACCTTCCATTATGAAAAACAAACTCAATTCTTGACTGTGTCTAGTTAATGGCCTATAAAAGTCAAACTAAAAAAGAAAAGAAAACCAAAACATGGTCATGCCCTCTCTCTCAATGTATATTTTCCATGCAAAGATTCTCATCATGTAAAATACAAGATTGAGTGTGGTAATGGAGCAGAGTCAAGCAAGGAGGACTCTTTTATGTGTGAATCCTGCCAGTGCTAATGATTTACTATTAGATAGTAGCTTGGCAGAATAATACAAGAGCACAACGTGGAACAAACATTCACAATGTGGGAATTAGGGGATTATTAATAGTGTAGCATGATCTATACTGGGGGGGGGGTTCTTATTTTTTAATATTTGTTTTATTTTATTTTCATTGTGAAGTATATAAAATAAAGTCACCAGGGCTTACAAAGTAGAAAATTGAATATACAAGAGTAGAATAATGACATAGTTAGGAGAAATGCATAAGTTTGTTGTTTATCCATTCATCCATGTACATGGAAAGGTAGAGAAATCATATCAATTCATTTTGTATATCTGCATGCTCTTCAGATAAAGACAAAAATATTCCCCATTCAGAAAGTTGAACTGTTACTGTTATGGATGAATTGTGTAAATTGAATTTCCAAACATCTTTAGATCTTTCACATAAAATGAATGTATCTGAGGTTCCAAGTTGTTTATCATGAACTGTATTATTAACCCTTGATGAAGAAACCACTAATTATTACAAGTACATTGAGAGTACCCATATGCTATTATTGGGAATTTTCTTTGAAGTCTGTTTATATAGAGATCTTTAAAATATTTACTGACTTCTCATTATCTTGACATTTTATCCTCAACATTTTGCTAGCATTAGGGTGCTAGAATGCTATTATTTTTAATCTTAAAATAATTTGAAAGCTACAGTATGTACACATCAGTTTTCTTTTGAATGAATGTACTTATACCTCTAAATGGCATAACTGTGCTGAAAGCAAGAAGATAAGTGGGTTTTTTGCTATGAATAATTGATCTCACTAACAAAGGAGATGAAGGATTTCCTTGATCTGAAGAGCACAGAGCACATGAGATTGAGAAACTTATTATCTCTGTGACACTCCATTTAGTGAAAAGAAACAAATGTATTTTGGGTGAAACTCTTTGTAAATGAAACGATATATATAATGATACTAAAAGTCTGCTTCAAACTTACATAGCATGCAGAGAATTTTATAAGCTTTAAAAGAAAAGTTATTAATATTGCCATCCCTGAAAATATGTAGACAAGTAACCTTATATGGATTGAGCTGGTTCTATCTATCTATCTATCTATCTATCTATCTATCTATCTATCTATCTATCTATCTATCTTTCTAAATTTTTATGTTTCTCTTATTTAAGTTATAATGTTTGTATTATATATAAGAATATATATGTAATTGCACATATATATATAGTAATTATATAATTAGTGATAAAAGAGGCAATGTATTTAAAGGTGAGTGGAAGAGATATATGGGATGGTTTTAAATCAGAAAAGGAGAGGGAGAAATGTTATATTATCGTATAATCTCAACCATAAAATATATAAATATAATTAATAAAATAATTTTGTTTTCAGTAAAAGCTAAACAATTTCTTTATAGATATAAATTCCACTTTATACTTAAATTAGTTAATTACAAATATGTATTTATTAATGTACAGACTCAATTACTATAACTTTAAGCTACCATGGGTATTGGAAAACTACCATCATCCTCTGTTAGTATGAAAAAATATCATGGCCAAAGCAACCTATAAAATGAAGCTTTAAGGGCTTACAGGTCCAGGGAGATAGTAATCAGTCATGGCAGGATCATGGCATCAGAATGTCATGGCTACAGGGGCAAAGACCTGAGAGCTTGCATCCTTAATTGCAAACACAAAGAAGAGAAAGCAATCTGAAAATGATTGAGGTTTTTCTTTTCTTTTTTTTTTAACTGCCAAGGCCTTCCTCACCTCCTGACTCTCCTTAAAGTATAACACTAACTGAGGCTATAGAGAACATTCTCACCCAATCTCCTACAGCCTCTCATTTTCTTCTCCTTTATAGTTAGTTTCTGAAATCTACATTTCACAGTCTGTATTACCAATGAAACCACAGACAGAATGAAGCAAATATAATAACATAAAGTAACATTTGAAAGTATCAAAATGGTATAGATAATAAGAATTAGACAAAAATATTTTTGCTCAATAAAAACCATTCTTCTAATTAAATCTTTGTGATTTTTTTTATTTGCATACTTTTAATTTCAGAACAAAATAAAACAAACAAAAAATGTCCTCTATAGGCTTGTGTATTATTATGTTTTTTTTCTTCATTTGGTAGAACTGTTTTGGGAAGGATTATAAGGTATATAGCCTTATTGTAATATTGTAATAACCTCATTGTAGAAATTATAAGAGGTTTCTATTTTTCCTTCTCTGTCTCTCTGTCTCTCTCTGTCTCTCTCTGTCTCTCTCTGTCTCTCTCTCTCTCTCTCTCTCTACCTCTCTCTCTCTCTCTCTCTCTCTCTCTCACGCACACACACACACACACACACACACACACACACACACACACACTCCCCTTTGCCTCATGCTGGTGGATAAGTTGCAAGTTTTCAGCTACTTCTCCAGCATGATGCCTGCTGGCCTGCTGTTTTGCTGCACACCATGATGGTCATGGACTCATGATCTGAAACTGTAAGCAAGTAAATGTTTTTGTTTACAAATTGTTTGGCCACAGTGTTTTGCCATGGGAATATAAAAGTAACAAAGTCAGTCTTTTACGTAGAATATTGTCTCTTTCAAAGGCACATGTAAATACTAATATTACATGGATCATTAACATTTTTGTCACCATGAAAAAACTCTCTGAGTAAAATAACCTTGAGGAGGATTAATTATAGTAGAACAGGAGTGTCTGTCGAGAATATTTCTGTTCATGTTGGGCAGAATACTTAGAAGTGGAACATAGCTCCTCTCACTCCTTTTTCCTTTTTTTATTTCATCCAATTGATCAGCTCATTTATAGTTCTACCCAAACTCACAATGGAATGTTGTCATCCAGTAAATTGTCTTTGAGTTGTGCCTCTATCAATCCTCTAGTTAAATCTAAATCTAGACAAATTTGCAATGAAGTTCAACTATCATACTAGGTCATTGAATCTCATCTTATCTAGAAAATGACTCTAGATATTACCAGGCTATATTAAATTTATGCTTCATTAATATAGGACTCCAAAGACAGTATGATGACATAAGAATGTAATAAACAGAAAAGACAAAAGTAACCAAAGTAATGTGAAAGCTGAAGTGAAGTAACATACCAATAAATACCAATACACATATGATTGTCAGGAACTAGAAGAAGCTGAGAACAAAATAAAGATATCTCTCAGGATTCTCAGAGGAAACCAACACTCCAGATAATTTGATTTCATCTATTGAAAACTAGCTATGAGAAAAAAAATAACTTCATATCATTTGATCCACATTGGTTTTTTTTTTTTTTTTTTTTTTGTAACTTATTATGGTAGTATTAAGAAAAGAACAGAGCCTTTGGTGATAGAAGTGGAGTACTACACTATCAAATAGCTAGTAGTTTAGAAGTCCTTCTTGTATTAGACAATAAGAAGTGTTGGCTTTTAAAGTGCATGACAGTAAAATTTAGATGTCCTTCATGTCTCCTTCTGTAATGTGGGTGCTAAAGGCAACTCTGTTGAAGATTCAAATAGAACACAAAGGACTACCTTTTTAAATTCATACATTATCAAGGACAAGTAGTTGGTAGCCTATCAGATAAGCTTTTGGCAGAGGACCAGAGATAAGCAGAAAGATACTACTGGCATTTATGGAAAGAAAATCCATGGTATGAAGTGACAAAAAACTGAATGAATCTTGTGCTACACTAGAAGCTGACCTTGGGTATTTAGATAAAAGTATTTGACAGCATAATATTGAAGAGTCAGTCCAATTGTCCTTATCACTTGTAGAAATTGGGGAAATAAATTTGAAAGGACTATTTTTTTAAAGGAATGAAAGCCATTATTTGGAAAATTGCCAATGAATTTGTATTACAAAGAATAAGAATGTATACAGTAGGGAGAATAACAAAGGGCTAGAGAAACTTACTAAAAGTTAAAACATAGATTAAATCAACTATTTAAGAAGAATTACCACCATCATGACATAAAGAAAATACAGGAAATCTTGCAGACCTTAGGGATTATATAAGGTTACCCAAAGCACAAGTCCACCATCAAAGGCTGGATTGATATGATTCATGGACCTTATGGAAACACAGGTTAAAACTGACAGGTTCTCAGAGCCCAACAGCTGGTATTAGAAAAGCCTCCATGGTCTCAGAAGGTACATTAAGCCACAGTTATTTAAAGGCATCAAAACCAAATGAGATACCTATGTTGCATTCATCCTAACCTGTAAAATGTACTCTGAAACTATAAATTATTCCCTTTCCTTTCCTTTCTCTTTCTCTCCCCTTCCCTTTTCCTCCCCTTCCCTTTGCCTTGATTTCCCTTTCTCAATCCCTTTTCTTTTCTCTTTCCCTTTCCTTTTCTTTCCTTCTCTTCCTTTCCTTTTCTTTCTTTTCCTTTCCTTTCCTTTTCTTTCCTTTCCCTTCCCTTTTTTCCCTTTCCCTCTCCCTCTGCCTCTTCCTCTTCCTTTCCCTTCCCTTTCCTATCTTCATTTTGGAATTGGAATATCTGCTCACTGTATGTCCTACCATTGTGCTTTAGAGGTAGATAATCCCACAATTACTCGGTTTCACACGTCTTTCTCTATGGTGCAATATTTCCCTTCTGAATATATCATTCCCAAAATCTTATCTGTTCCCCTCTCTCCTTCTACTTGAAGGCTGTTGACCAGCAGCCTGAGAGGACAAAGAGAACAGAGATGGAAAGTATTGCATAATGACATCCAGATACTGCTACAGCAAGACAACTCTATTGTTTTAAGGATGGGGGGTTGTTGAGGGTATGGGCAGAAAGGCTAATTGGTCATAGCATCAATCAAGCAGGAAGTGCTGATTGGCTTTAATACAGCACCTAATTATCATACAAGCAGACAGCCAGAGCAGAACATGTGTGCTGAATTATTCAGCCTTCCAGAGAGCACAGTACAAGGTCACTTTTTCAGACAATGTCAGACAGGGCTTGTTTTCAGGGACACAGTTCATACAAGTGCTGTTTGAACTCAGAAAGCCATGAAATAATGGGAGACAGTGACCTTAATAAAAGGGTTCTCCATCACGTACCTAGTGAACTTTATGATTTTGGAATTGAGCTATGAAGCTATTTGAGCTGCTTTATTTAAATCATGCTAGAATTAAGCTAGCAACAAGTTAAAGGTTTGGTGTATCTGCTTCCTGTGTGTGACCTTGTAGTTCATATCTGTAATTCTAGTACTCAAGAGGTTGACGGAAGTAAATCACCTCATTCAGGACCCTCTTGGATTTTGGTTTTCTTTTGCTTTTAAGCATTTGAGAGATTCACAATGAGTAAGTGTAATTAATATACAAATAAGTCATATATTTTGTGGTAGAGGTCAGAGAGAATATTGTCCTGGGCTTTATCATGTTGCCCCAAAGAGACTGGAGAAGTTTGTTTGTTTTGTTTTGTTTTCATTTTCAAGACAGGGTTTCTCTGTGTAGCCTCCATCATCATTGAATTTCCTCTGTAGACCAGGCTAGCTTCAAACTCAGAGATCTGCCTGCCTCTGCACACACAGAAACCCCCATCTCCCAATGCTCAGAGTAAAGGTGTGCACCAGCACACCTGGCTGGCTTCCTGTTTTTAAGAGAAGAATTTGGACAAAGATATATATAATAACCAAATCCTATATGTTGTCAGAAACATAGATTAAACAATCTTTCCGGTGACAAATGCTCCACAGATTGGTAAAACTAACCAGAAGCTAATAGGAACCCATCTTAGATAATTCCTTAACTTCAATATCACAAATGAGAACAATGGTAGAATTTAGCAAAGAGTGCATATTTGACTACTGATAAAATTATAATGCTTTATAAACTTGAGGTGTGAAATATCTCTTATTTAAGGACACAATGAGTTAATAATTCAGAAGTTCAAAACACATAAAGTATTACCAGTAAATTTATGATGAGGATACATAATTCACAAAGTTGATGATTTAAAAAGTTTATTGCTATGAAATAATGACTGATAATTAAAGGTAGAAATTATCTAAGTATATCACAATTTATACTTTAATATACATTTTCATTTTAATATACTATAAGTTGAAATGATAAAAATACTAACTTAGCTTTCTTTCCTTCAAACTGCAATGAACACAACATAACATTGCTGCTATTATTCACAATTTTAGGTACCCACAAAAGCTTATTCTGTCAAGTTATGGTCCAGTCTGTGATATTAATGGAAGACTGGAGAAGTTTAGAACATAGGGCCTATTAGAAAAAATTAGGTATTGAGGATCCTGCTCATGCATATATATATATGCATGTCTTATTTTTATTGCTGTGAACAGACCCAATGAATAAGGACACTTATAAGGACATCATTTAATTGGGGTTGGCTTAATAGATTGTGAGCTTCAGTTCCTTATCATCAAGGTGGGAGCATAGCAGCATCCAGGCAGGCATGGTACAGGAGGAGTTAAGAGTTCTCCATCTTCATCTGAAGGCTGCTAGGAGAAAACTGGTTTCCAGGCAACTAGGAGAAGGGTTTTAAAACTCAAGTTCACAGTGAAATATTTCCTCCAACAATGACACACCTCCAAATAGTGCCACTCCCTGAGCCAAACATATTCAAACTACCACAATATACATAGTAAATGCTAGTGTATTATATTTACAGTGATTAAAAAACAATGCAACTGGTCTAGCACAACCTAAAATACACAGGTATGCAATTTTTCTCAATTTTTTTCTCATACAGACAATATTATTATTATTATCTAAAAAGTAACGGGTCTATAAACAGAATGTCACAGAGGAATATGAAAAAACATTTAATTTTTGTTATGTTTATGTAGTAGGCTGCTTGAGTTGTCAATTGTCAGCTACCTTTCATGAATACTCCTTGACTTTCAGAAACACCTCAAATCCAAATATTTGTTTTACTTCATACACAGATAAAAGTATACCTTTGTTCTAATATAACAGGTCTCAAACTACAGTTTTAAAGAAATGAAAACCCATTCAAATATTTTCTCTAGCTTCATATCACTTGATATATACATATAATCTTTCACATTGTGTGAAGGCGTCTATATAAATAAAACATACATTAGTAGAAACTTAACCAACTTTTCTAAAACCTTTCACAGAGAAACAGAAGCCTCAGGACTGTAATAACTGAGTGATGAGCCTAGTGCCTTAAATGGAGTCCATATGCTTTTGAAATTATCCAAAATTAAATAACTTTCAAAGTAGTTTTAGTAAAGTGTGCCATTGTTTTCTAAGCACTTTAAATTGTGGATTCTTCTGTAGACTATGATAAATTTTTACTAACTTAATACGTGTTTCACTGAGTCATCCTCTCCATGGATACATTTGCTTACAAAAGATAAATTCACTGAAATGAAAATCAATAGAAGTACAATAGAATACAATTTCCTAATCAGCTCATCTTGAAACAGGGTGGGCTTGGGAGTATTCTTGCAAGAATACTCCTGAGAATCAATTCTGCCTAAACTTTAACTGTTCTGCTAAAACAAGAATCTTGCCTTGATTTATTTTCATTGTAAAAATAAATCAGCTTTATAATTTGTATCATTTTTACAATAGCAATTGTAACTTAAATCATTCTTTAGAAGTCATATATTTCGCATATTGTGACTTTGTCTGGTTCTTTCTGAATTTTAAATATAAGGATTTAAATGAATGTGACTTCGTCATTTACATATATTATGAACATATATATTTTATTAATTATTTAACTTATAATGTTATAAAGTATTTAAATATGTTACAGCTTTATTGCTATGGATCTAGGGTTTCTTCGTTATATCTCTAAATATTTAAAGAATTTAATACACATGGTGTATTAATATACCACCTCATATATGATCCACATATTCAATTACTCAGTCAAAATAGCATTTTATGTTTTATTTAGAGAAATATGTAGAACTAAACATGGTTTAAATAAAACATATTTTGCAGCTATCTTAGGAAAGTTAATCCTTATTGATTTATAGCAGTCCCTTGGTCAGGATACCTGTACATCCTCACACATACAAAGGCAAAGCCAGATGACACAAACACTTCAAGAAACTTCCTGCAGAGCTATCTTTGTAGCTAAAATTGCAGGGAAATGTTAAGTCAATATGAATAGATTTAAATCTGTGACAGATCTAAGTGACAATTGACCAAAGGCTTGGATGATAAGACAGTGTTTTAGCTTCCTGGCATGACTCAATGCAATTAAATTCGCTTAGTTCTTTATCATACAGTCATTATGTTAGTAGAATACATAATCCTACTGGCATTTATCCTCATTCCTTTGTTATATTCCTTCGTTAAGCATCCCATATTAGAATTTCTATATTATGTTTATTGTTTTATTAAACTAGTGTAAATCACATTAAAAGGAGGAAATATTTTATCATGTATATTTCTACCCTCATATATTATGTTATATATATATATATATATCATAGCTAACAATGTTTAAATTAACAGTGATATATCTTTTATCACAGATACTTTTCTCTATTAATTCTATATCCTTTGACTCAATAGGATTCATTAAAATGACAAAAGGTTATATAGTTGTTCAATTTCAAATTCAAATTAGCCATTTTTACATATGTAAAGGATAATAATTTAAAAATCATGATTATATATGTGTGCATGTGTGTGTTCTGAATATTTATATATACATAACAAAAATTAAGAGTTTCCAAGTTGGATCATTTATATTCATAAGTCAATATAGTCTGACATGGAAATAATTACCTTGAATAAAAGAAAATCTACACAAATGAAAATGGAATTTAAACACATAGTTTTCTACTTAATAAATATATATATAGATGCATACATATAGATATATATCCAAATATGTGCATACATGTATGTTTACATACATGCAAAAAGCACAAATTGGCTGCTTAACATATAGAATGATGAGAATACTTGTACATTTCTTGTGACAAAATGGTATATCAGTTTTGGAAAACAAACTGACACTGTGTCAAAAAAATTACTCTTTAACAAATTGTTACCACAAACACCCCATACATACATATACATACATATCTTCAATACAAATAAGAACGTATGTAAAAAAAAAAACACAGATGAAGGGTCATAGCAACATTACAAAATAGCTGTAAATGTACTAAAATTGTATGCCCATGATTTATGCATGAACAAGTATTATATCATAATATTTATATTATAGAATAATATAAAACAGTAACAACCAATGAACACTATTATTAGCTATAGCATAGATGAACATAAATATCATATACTGGGTAAAAACCAAATACATATAAAATATTATATATTCTATGTTTTCATTTATATAAAATATGTGGTATACAAAAATATATGCACAGCAAACACACAAAATAACTAAATGAATAAAATCATGGGTATGTTACAGGAACTATGGGGAAACTAAAGAGAAATTATTAGTGTATTAAGGGATTTTATTTGAGAATAGTGAAAATATATTATTATCAAATTGGGATTGGTAGCAGCACAATAGAACGATTAAGGACCACTATTTTGTACCTCTAAAATAGTTATAAATTATTTTAAAGTTGTATGTTTGTAAGAATAACAAAGTCAAAATGCCACCAGATTATAAAGGCAACAGAAAAAACAATTTCTGACAACTGTAGTAATGAGAAAGTTTATACAAACATGTTATACTATTAAATTAAATAATTATAAAATCTTAATTTTTATTAAATAGTATAGTATTTTATAAGGACATACTGTGTATAAGACACTACTATAAGTATTCTTTTCTTTAATCTTCAGCCTCGAGAGCTAGATATTGTCATTATTTCTCATTTTTTCAATGTGAAAATGTAAAAAAATGTATATAATATAGCAGATATCAATGAGCATGTACAATACAATACACATTGCAAAATAAACATCTTGCTTCTAATCTCTGATAGTATAATTTCCAAGGCCATGCAGTGAACAACTTTGTTAACTGACCTTCTTAAGCTACAATATTACATTTAATTTTTCTGATATTCCACTTCTTGTGGCATCTCCAACTATATACATATTAATTACCTGTCATCCATGATGTCACCTGTTCTTGTTTATTTTCCTCTGTCGCTCTTCCACTCCTCCTGTCATGTAGTCTTGCGGGCTAGGATGGCCTAGCTAACTGCACATAAATTTTACATGACCCAAACACATTAAGTAAGAAGGAGTTTATTTTGACTTCTGATTCCAGAAGGCTAAAATTCCATAATGGTAGGGACAGCATAGCAGCAAGCAGCAAGTGTGAGAGCAGGAGCAGGAGGCAGAGAACTCACATATTGAACTTCAGGAACAAAACAAAGAGACCGAAACTGAAAGTAATATGAGACAATGTTTTGCTAGATAGTTTATGTATTTACATTTCAAATTTCCTGTTTCCCCTCCAGAACCCCTATACCCCATCTCCCATCCCCCATACCCCTGCTTCTATGAAGATGCTCCCCCTCCCACCCACCTCACCTTTCTGGCATTCCCCTACACTAGGGCACTGGGGCATCAAGCCTTTACAACGTCAAGGGCCTCTTCTCTCATACATGTCCGACAAGGCCATCCTCTGCTACATATGCGGCTGAAGCCATGGGTGCCTCCATGTGTACTCTTTGGTTGGTGGTTTAGTCCCTGGGAGCTCTGGGGGGGGTCTCGTTGGTTGTTATTATTCTTCCTATGGGGTTGCAAACCCCTTCAGCTCCTTCAGTCCTTTCCCTAGCTCCTCCATTGGAATCCCCACATTTTTAAAAAGATTTATTTATTTATTATGTGTACAATGTTCTCCCTGCAGGTATGCCTGCATGTGAGAAGGGTGTACCAGATCTAATAATACAAGGCTATTAGCCACCACATGGTTTCTGGGAATTGAACTAAGGACCTTCTATAAGAGCAACCAGTGTTCTTAACCATTGAGCCATCTCTCTACAGCCCTATCATGAGACTTTTTAAATGTTAGCCTACCTCTAATTACATACTTTTCCGCTGAAAGGTCACCTCTCTTAGACCTCAAGCAATGACACTAACTAGGGACCAAATGTTTCAAATACTTGAGCATCTGGGAGACTTTCTCTTATAAACCACTACACATTAGATTAGGTGTTCAGTAAGAATATGAATGAAGACTAAGTATAGGAAAGCTTGCATATTGAATTTAGCAGATTATATTTTCTAAGCATAAATATAGTATCTCTACCTTGTATAGTTTTTCACCTGTGTTTCTGACATTTATGTCAAATACACAGATTCATAACTTATCTTTGCCCTTTTCTAGAAACTATATACGTTTTATACAGTCTTGCATATATTATGTCTAATAGAAACAGGCAGAAATGCTTTTGTTTAAATTCTGCAGTTAAATTCAAAAAGATAATGGAAACTTCCATTTTGTCCACATAATTCCAGAGCTCTGAATAAACATGAAAGAAGTTTGAATGCCATCAGACAAAATGCCACTCGGTTGTCAACTTGGCTGCATCTAGAATCAGTTAATATCTAAGATGCTGGGAATTCTGTGATGTATTTTCTTGATCAGATTATTTGAAATGGGAAGATCCACCCTAAATCAGTATGGTTGCCAAATAAAAGCAAATGGAAAAGGGAAACTTTGCTTTGTACTTTCTGCCTTTACTCTCCCAGGCAAGTTTATCTACCCTATTCATGGGAAATTCCTTCACCAATGTTATTAGGAGCAACTTCTTCAGAATTCAAACATAGACTGAAGACAAAACACTCTTCAGGAATCCATCTTGCCTTCAAATACTACACTGGGACTTCTGAGACCTTCAGTCTCTTGGCCTGAATAATTAGCAGAGTCTTAGCCTTTCTTGTGTGAGATAGTCATTTCTGGACTACTCAGACAACAATCTGTGAGTCAGCCTAATAAATCCTCTCTATATACGTGTGCTTGTATTTGTTTGTGTATGTATGTGTGAGTATAAATACACACATATGTATTCTTTCTGTGTCTTCCTCTCTCTCTCTCTCTCTCTCTCTCTCTCTTTCTCTCTTTGTCTTTCTCTTCTATATTTTCCTTTAGAGAATCATTATCTATACTCTGATACAACTGGGGACTAGAAATGTCAGTTAATTGAGCCCTCAAGTAATTCTACCCAATGATTGCATAAACCCCTATACCCTCAAGTTTTCCTAACTGAGAACTTTTGTAGCAGAGCTTGGTGGCTAAGATTTACTTTAATATTATTTGAACTGTAGGTACTATGTTTGGAATTTTTGTGCTATAGTAATCGTAACTAATTCAATTTTTTCATTGATTTATTTTTTTCTTCTCAAAGACACAGTGGTATGTTAAGTAATTTCTAATTTTTTTTTTTTACTGACTACTCTTAGCATGAATTGCACTTTCAAAGGAACATAAGGTTTTTTAAAATGCTAATATCTATACTTAAATGAGCAATCATATTGAGGCTGGAGAGATGACTCAGCAATTAAGAGCACTGGCTTCTCTTGCAGAGAACAAGTACTCAGTTTCCAGCACCCATATGGTGGCTCAGAACTATTTATAACTACAGTTGCAAGGGATCTGAGAACTATTCTTCATCTACACAGATAAAAGACATGAAAAATCAGATAACTTTGAAAACATTGGGAATCATTAGTAAGGTATCTTGCAGCTACAACAGTTGTGAACGGTTTATAAAAGTTTATCTGTCTCATGTTGTATTTGAAAACTCCTAGAAACTGTAAATACCTTCACCTGATTAAATATTTAGTAACAAATCAGTAATTAAACTTCATTCTATAATATTTTGTTTTATACCATTATAATATCCACTTTACTGTTCTTTATATGAAAAGTATTGTCTTGAATGAAATAATAAAATACCCACATTCAAATTGTTATTTTAATAAATATATTACTATATATTTAAGAGTACTGGAAGAAAGAATCTAAAGTGAGATCATACTATGGATGGACCTAGCAGGCATGCTTGCTGGGATAGAAGGAAGGTAGGTTGGTAAGTACGAGGATCTCTAAGTGGCATATTCCTTACACACTATATGTCTTTCAGTCAAGATATGTTTTCTGTTTTATTCTGACTTAAAAGACAACTTGAGATATTTAGAATATTCAAATATGTGTGTCCATGATTGACATCTTTAAAAATGTATATATATATATATATATATATATATATATATATATTTATTGTGTTATAGATCATATGAAAAATGGATAATCCATTTATTTATGTAGTATGAACGAACTTCTATTTTCTCTGTCTTTTTATTTAAGCCTTCTATTTTGGCTGAGTTCACATAGATAGAAAATTGCAATGTTTTCTGGGATAATTTATGAAAAAAGAAACTTTAAGAACTCATGAATGGGTAATCAGAGTCCACATGATTTGTAATATCCCTGTTGGCCCAACACAAACTGTAATATCACAGAAAATAATTTATTTAATGTTGAATGCTAATGTAGGATGAGAAAAAACAGATTTTACATAATTTTTTTCATGTTAATATGAAGGATGATTTTATACTGTATATAATATTCCAGAAGATTTCTCTGTGAAAACTGACATGTGAGGCTAATTCTCCTGCAGGACAGTTTCTCTTTAAATGGAGAAGAAGAAAAATACCAAAAATTTCAACGCTAAAGTTATGAGTTATACAGGAACAACTTAGTACTTGGTAAAACACATGTAGTCAACCTTTTAGATAGTAGATGTTAGGTAGTAACTATGCAGCTATGTTGAATTTTATCTTTAGTACTGAACAAGTTTCATGGCAATAATGAGAACAGGAAATAGAAACAGGACAGGCAGCTCAGTACAGGCACATGGAAAGCAACAGTTCCAGAAAATTCCTTGATTCTCTAGCTAAGAATGGCAGAACAGTTCTGGTTTCTTATCACCTCTTAAATGAACACCTGGGCCTCAAGGCTGTACTGAGTTTCCAATTGTATTAATCCTTTCTGATGAATAGCTTTGGTACTAGAACATGAGATTATTTTGTGGCAGAAATATCTATTACCCAATTTCAGCCCATTTTCTAAACGATTTTAGGATTACCACATCAGAAGGGATGTTACAGAAACATTGAAGACACATTAATGAAAGGCTTCCTAGCCAACAGAATGCAATCTGTCTCTGGGTAGGGACAAGCCATTCTCTCTTCTTTCATTGGTTAATCCAGTTAGACAGGTCAATCAGCTTGTTAAGGATAAGCTTAAAGAAAATGGAGTCTCTGATTTCCTGCCTTCTCTGCAATCTTTCTGAGTAGTAACCATGCAGCGTCATGAAGTCAACTTGTTTTTCTGCATTATTCTGAAAAATATAACTTTGTCTTTTCTTCTTTATACCTTATCATAACATGCTTTTCCTACCTCTTCTGGATTTACTTACACTTATACTCTCCTCCCTCCTATTATGTGACTGCTTCTCTGTCAGATGAATGATTTCCATGCTACTTTAACTCAAATAGCCAGGCATTTTCATCTTTCTCTTCTCCATCTTTCATCTCCAAGCAGCTATTGAGATTTACAGCTTCCCTACATTAAAGTTTTTCTTTTAAATTCTAGTTAAAATTCTCCTTGAGCTTTAAGATTGTTCTCAAATTCTTCTAGTAATGGGATTTAGAAACCCAAAAATGAGATGCTGATTTCTCCCCACAACATAAGACAAAAGTCCTTGAATTCTCCAAACTTTCCAGCAACAAGATCAGAATCTACAGAAATAAAATTTGTGACAACATAATACCATGCAACACAATCTAGTGGGCAAATCCTGATTAGAGAAGCTTAGGGATACACAAGCATACCTGCCAGCAGGGATGCTTCCTATCTGAAAAGGAGACCCATACTCTCAAGGATATTTATCAACAGAAATGGTCCTTATTTGGAACTGCAGAGGAAGCACCAAGACCAATAAAATTTCCACTGAATTCCCACCCTGATAGACAATTCCCCTTTTAAACTTGATAAATCTTCAAGCCCACTGGGCCACGTTGCATAACCTCCATTTCTATAGATAAGGCGTTTCCCATCATAGTCTTAGTAAAGGACAATCTGCTTCTGTTCAGATGTGAATTGTACTCTCATTTCATTCCTACATCATCTCAGTTCATTCCTGACTTCATAGTGTCTACAGTTCTCTATGTCTCTATGTCTAAACCAGGGTGGTGTGGCAAAGTCTGAGAGCTAGCCAAACAATCTCAGACATTAAAATTTCTAACCCTAAAGGTTTTAGTTTGATGACTTCCAGCCAATTTTTGACAGTTTTTAACTCAAAATATAAAAGACATAATTATATAAATAGAGGGACTATAAACATGAAGACTATTTTTTAAGTAATTGAAACCTGGGAATATATGACTAGATTCAGTACATACAACAATTTTGCATATGCTTTTCAACTATGTAGTCTTGTTTATCTTGAAAGAAATAACAGTACATAATGTCTGATAAAGGTCCTGAAAAAAATAGGATCTCAAGAACTTTTTTGATTATGTAGGGAAAATAGGAGGATCCAAATGTATTAATTAAAGTAGCTCAGGAATCACATTTTTAGCTGAATATCTTTCATAATAGAACAAGTCAAAACATAAGGCAAATGAAAAATGCATCCACCATGGCTATGAAATGGATAGAATAATGACTAAGTATCTTATTCCTGTCACTGATGAACTACTTGCTAGTTATAGATTGAGGAAACAAGTAATCCATTGCCTCAGTTTTGTACCTATTGATGGCTCCTCCCAGCTTCAAACAGATAGTTCTGATCCAATGGCAAAACAGATGGTACAGGTTCAATTAAATTGCTCACGAAACACAAATGAAAGTCATGAAGAAAGAGGGGGTTTGTAAGGTCAGGATCAAATGAGTGTGTGTAAAGAGATAAAGAAATATATTATAAACATGTATTAAATGGTCAAATAATAAAACTAATCAACAAAGATATTTTGTTAATAAATTAATCCCCTTCAATAACTCTTTAGAAGAAAACGATAAAGTTAATTTCTAAAGATATAGATTTACTATAGAAAGAGACACACAGGAATATGCCTAAATATAAAGATATTTAAATCATAATAAAAATTTGTGATCTAAGGTTTAAAGTGCAGTTATTTAGTCATGCTGCTCTCTAAATGTCATGTTTAAAAGAAATAATGAAAATAAAACTGAGGGCTTTATTTTTCTAAATGGCCTTTAGAAATAATTACAGTACTTAATAAGAAATTAAAACGTTTTCTCTGTGAAGCTTGGCACTTTGGGGCACTAACAGTGTTTCTTAATGGCATAATTTTATTCAGACATCACTGCCCATAGGAATCAATGGGTTCATGAAATACTAGTAGAAATTTATGGTTTTTTTTATTTTTTCAGTCAGTGATAAAATGTTGGGTGTTAATCATCAGTCTAGTCTGAAATTTTTTTCCAGTATAGTTAATGACACCACATTTTAATATTCAACATAATGTCTTCAAAACATTTTCATCCTATCAATTTTCCTGAAACTAAGCCACAGTGATTAATACTGAGTTTGTAGAATAAGACTTAGTTTAACTGTATATGTTAGTCCATATGGTACTAAATATTGTTGATACCATTACATTATGAGGCTATTAAGGGAAATTATGTCAAGTTGGAAAACACCTAAGTTCAGTATTATGGGTTTGCATTATGGGATCTTAGAACAGCTTGATATTCTCAAATTCAAAAGGGGAAAATTGTATTAGAGGATTTTAACTTTTTATTTTTCAGTTAAATTGTATAAAATAATTTAGAATTACATGCAACACTTTGGCACCCCTATGTGTGCTCTTATGGTACTACCATCAGAATAGTTTATTTAAAGTAGATGTTCAAAACTTCGACTTCCTTTAAAAAATGTCTGGGATAGCAACTCAGTAATAATCAAGATGATAGATGGTTCTAATTGAAGCTCATACTTTAGAAATCGCATATCCTATCATAGCATCTCAAAAGGTAGTTGTCTATAGAATATCTCTTCTCAGTATTATATATAAATATCACAAAATGCGAGCTAAAACTTGAATTAAATGAGAGAATGTTCATAACTTTTAGCTACTTGGTGGTTTCTGGGAAGAAAGCACAACTTGCATCAATTTTAATGACCATGACTGAAGAACAATATGGCACTTGCTTTCATAGATGATGAAAGCTTATAGGAGAACTCAGCCTCAATATCTCTCAAGAAATCAAGAGTGTCTTCCTTAAGAATCATTATGGAATGGTTATAGGTGCTACTTATTAGCATTCAGCAGAGTATTTTGTGTATTGAAGATTCACCACATTTCTTACATCAAATGTGTGTAGTCAGTCCCTCATTGCAAAAGCATTTCTCCCTACTTGTTTTTTGTTCTGACAAGTCAAACATAAGTCATGCCTTATTCTCTGAAAATAGGTGTAGTAACTGTATCTATCTCAGAACAGAAGAACTGAAATGATTTGTCTTTTGAAATAAGTGAAAGATAGAACCTTTAGATTGAATTATTAATAATTATGTATTTACAGAGGAATTTTGCTAAGTATACAAACTGAAAATATTGTTCTAAGAAAAATATAACACAAAACAAAACTGAAATAGAAGACATGTCAGCAGATACTATAGAAAGAAATAAAATCACTGAAGACAAGTATAAGCAATTATATTTCTCTAAAAGTGATAACATAGAAAAAATTGATATGTTCTTAGAAAAATGCAGTCTAACACTCCAAATCAGGAAAGATTAGGAAATCTAAATAAAGCAAGAAGAAAAACCTGGTATTGTAGAATATCTGATCACTTGATGGCTCCCCTGATGAATTCTGCTAAATATTTAATGAAGAAACTGATGCTAATGTTTGTCATTTTCAAAGTATCTAAGAAGAGGAAATATTTTCATACTAATTTACTTTAACATTATTTTAAAACAGATATACAATATAGGTATTTAAAAAAAAGATTTTATTTTTTAAAAAAGATTTGTTTTATGCATTTGAGTACACTGTTGCTGTCTTCAGACACCCCACAAGTGGGCATCGGATCTCATTACAGATGGTTGTGAGCCACCATGTGGTTGCTGCGAATTGAACTCGTAACGTCTGGAAAAGCAGTAAGTGCTCTTAACTACTGAGCCATCTATCCAGCCCTTGACTTATTATTTATACGTGTGTGTCTTACAACAGAAAAAGGCACCAAATCCATGAGACTACAGTTATAGACAGTTGTTTGCCTCCATGTAGGTGCTGTGAATTTAACCTAGGACCTTTGGAAGATCAACCAAAGCTGAGCCATCTCTCTAGCTCCCCAGGTGACTCTATGTAGTTTACATAAGAGAATAATGCTCAATCTGATAAGTTTTAGAAATTCTTTTGTTTTCCTCCCTGCCTAATGGTTTTCAAGATAAAATACTTCCATGCATGTGTTGGTGGCTTGTTTCTTGTTTTTAATTGGCATTCCACCATAGTTCTCAAGCACATCATAACTTGCTTATCTTTTCCATTTTTTATGGACATGAACATATCTCCCGTTCTCAACTGTACACTCCTGGTTGTATGCATCTTCTAGTTCTATCCTCCTATTGTGTGAGTCTGCAGGATCCAACTCAGGCTGTCAAGTCTGATGGCAAGCATCTTATTTTATTTCTTTTTTTTTTATTTTATTGGAAATTTTATTTACATTTCAGATGTTTTCTTCCTTACCCCCTTTTCCCCCTCCCTCCCAGGAACTCCCTATCCCGTCCCCCCTCCTCTTGCCTCTATGATGGTGTATCCCCACCCACTCTCCCCCCCCCCGTACCTCACCTCCCCACCCTTGAATATCCCCGCCCCACGACGTCCAGCCTTCATGGGACCAAGGATCTCTTCTCCCACTTATATATAGTTCCCTTGCATATATAGCTGGAGCCTTGGGTCCCTCCCTAAGTGCTCCCAGGCTGGTGGTTTAGACCCTGGGGGCTCTGGTTGTTTGATATTGTTGCTTTCCTCATGGTGTCACAAATCCTCTCAACTCCTTCAGTCTTCACTCTATCTTCTCTGTTGGGAACCCCATGCTCAGTTTAATGGTTAGCTGTGAGCATCTGCCTCTGAAAATGTCAGACTCTTAAGTTACAACATTGTGGGGGTTGAATTAAAATGGCCCCAATAGGTCCATAGAATGTAATACTATTAGGAGATGTGGACGTTTTGATGTAGGTGTGTCTTTAATTGAGAAAATGTGGACTAGGGGTGGACTTTGAGATCTTAGAAGCTCAAGCCAAGTTTAGTGGCTCATTGTTTCTTCCTAATGCCTGATCTAGATATATAGCACACTCTGCTACCTCTACAGCATTACGTCTGCCTAGATATCACTGTACTTCCATCTAAGATGACAGTGGTTTAAACATCTGAATTTTAAGCCAGACCCAGTTAAATGTTTTCTTATACAAGAGTTACAGTGGTCATGGTGTCTTTTCACAGCAATAGGACTCCTAAGACAAACATAAAAATTAGCTAAATTATGAAATGCTTGATAGTCTAAATGTGTTAGAATTTTTCCAATCACTTCAAAAATGAATATAGTTTTATTTACTGCTTATTTTCATTTATATACATATTTTGAGGTATATATTATGTTTCTGTATAGTTTTTGTAGAAGACAGTTTCTAATGTTCAATACAGTCTCTATACTTGCATGAGATCTACTTACCTTTCAAAAATGAAAGAGAATATATAAAATATACCTTTGGAACAACGCTGGTACCTAAGGATCAGAAATAATTAGGAAAGAGGGGGCATAAAGATAGCAAGAGCCCAAATATCAGGAAGTGAAGTTTGCTTTGGGTTCTGGCTAGTTTTATGTCAACGTAATTCAAACTATAGTCATCAGAGAGGAGGGAAACTGGATAAACAAAATGCCTCCATAAAGTTGTGCTGGAAACAAGTATGTGGAGCATTTCCTTAAATAGTAATTGACGTGGGAGGTCCCAAGCCATTGAATGTAGTGCCACCCGTGGGCTGATGGTCCTGGGTTCTATAACAAAGCACCGAGAAAAATATATTGTGCAAGCCAGTAAGAAGCACTCTGTATCCTCTAGATTAGATTCTTGGCTCCAGGTTCCTGCCCTATTGCAGTTATTGTCTTTTAATTTCTTCAATGAAAATCAATTTTATAGAAATGTAAGCCAAATAAACCCTTTCTTCTCCAAGATACTTTTGATTTTCTCACAATAGTAATCCTAATAAGAACACCATGAGATTGTTTCTCCTAGAAATATCAAAAACTCTACCATAAAGTTTCATCAACATGACTTCCTAAACTTGAGGTAAATAAGTACAACAAGAGTACACATGTAATATGGGCATGGGCAAAAGCCACAAGGCCTCAGTCCTTCAAAAATACAGGCAAATAAGGAATGCTGAGATCAGGAGAAACCATTTTCCTCAGAAGAATCACATTAATTATTTATCCAATACTAAATTGACAACCTGAAAAATACATACAAATGACTTTATACAGAACAAGTAGATTATACACATATATACATATGGACATAGCATATATGAAAAGTCCATGAGTTTGAGAGGGCAAGGAGGCAGAATTTGGATAGCAGAAAGGGAAAGGAGAAATTATGTAACAATATAATCTCAATTAACAAAAGACATATTTTTAGTAATATTTTTATAGATTATTTTGGATTTTCACATCATGAGCCCCAGTCACATTGCTTCTCAGCTCTCTCGGATCTGCATCTTCACCCATGCACCCTGCTTCAAAAAAGAAGTCCAATTTGTGTTGCCCATACACTCACTGGAGCATGGTCACACTCTCAGTGGCGAAAACCTTAAAGAAAATCGAGTATTTCCCTACCCACACCTTATCAGAAGTCATCAGTCGTGGAGAGCTACACTTCAGCATCCTTATCACATTTCTTAAGAGTTCATTTCAATGGATTTCTGTCATGTCTGTCACTTTTAGGGGTGGGTAAGTATGGTGCTTGTGGTTGTCACAGAAGCCTTCTATGTCCCTCTTTCTCAACTGTGAGTCTACAGGCATTGATTTCAATTCAAAAGTAGCTTCCTTGCCCTTTAGAGTAAGTTTCTGGTGACAATAGAGACCACAGACATACACATGGTCTCCAGCATCGGTGTGTGATAAGGACAAGTGGAAGTACAGATCATGGACATCAACATGGCCTTCTGCTACAACAAGGGCCATGGACACCATTATAGCCCTTGACAGCATGAACATCAACATGGCTTCAGGGAACAGCAAATTCCACGGACATCTGTATAGCCTTTGCCTTTGGTGGCAACATTTAACTTTTAAAATGGCCACTTAAAATATTTCAAATTATATCTATTTTGGCCATTTTCAAATCTGCTTCTGTCTTTAATAAGTACAAAATATGTAAAGCATAATTTTAATTACTATAAAATAAATATGATGAATTATCTTAAGAAAAAGAGCACATGGTATTTATGTATCTGTGCCTGGTACATTTCATTTAAATTGATGACCTCCAGGTCCATGCATATCAAAGAAATTTATGGATATAATTATTCTTTAAGGTGAATAATATTCAGTTAAATATACATACCACACTTTAATTCTTTATCTAATAATGAGAATTTGGTTGAATATACCTTGGCTTATGTAACTAACCTGAAAAAGGCATGGGTAAGTAGGCATCTTCTTAAATAGGTTGGTTTCTGTGTATAGTAATTTTCATATTAAATTTTTGAGAAGCCTCAAAAATCTACCTATGTACAATGATAACTCTGCTTATACTTAAAGGCTATGTAAAAGATATCATTTTCAACTTATTAATTTTTCTCTGGTTTATTGACGATAATAATTTAACTTAGGGTAAAATAGTATTTTATTGAGATTTTGACTTTACTTCTCACAATATATAATGAGAAATTTTCATACATTCACTGACATTCACATGTTTTGAGGAAAGTTAACTCAGATCCTTTGAAGATTTTTAAATATTGATGTTGAGATATTTAAGGTTCTTACATCGTCAATACATAACTGTCCTATTGCATGAGTAGGCCAATATTTTCTCCCAGTTTATAAAAGCTATCTCTACATTATGTTTCTTCTTTAGTTGTGTAGAAGCATTCTATTTTGATGGTATTTCATTTGTAAATTTTATCTTAGTTTTTCTTTTGCTTTTGAGGTCTTTTATTGTTGGAGACACCCCTCATAATCTCGAGATGCCTGGGAACCCTCATAACAAGGAAGAAAAATTGCCTGGGTTACCGTGCTTCAGAACACAAGGCTATGGCCTCTTGTGGGCCCCAGTATGAGTAACTAGAGGTCCCACGGGCTGCATGCACCTCATGAGGTCACTTCTGAAGACCCAGAAATGAACCCCCATACCTATGGTCACTTGATCTTCGACAAAGGAGCTCAAACTATCCAGTGGAAAAAAGACAGCATTTTCAACAAATGGTGCTGGTCCAACTGGAGGTCAACTTGTAGAAGAATGCAAATTGATCCATACTTATCTCCTTGTACAAAGCTCAATTCCAAGTGGATCAAGGACCTCCACATAAAACCAGCTACACTGAAACTAATAGAAGAGAAAATAGGGAAAAGCCTTGATCACATGGGCACAGGGGAAAAGTTCCTGAACAGAACACCAATGGCATATGCTCTAAGATCAAGAATTGACAAATGGGATCTCATAAAACTGCAAAGCTTCTGTAAAGCAAAGGATACTGTCAATAGGACAAAGCAGGAACCAAAAGATTGGGAAAAGATCTTCACCAACCCTACATCTGATAGAGGGCTAATATCCAAGGTATACAAAGAACTGAAGAAACTAGATTCCAGAGCATCAAATAACCCTATTAAAAAATGGGGTAGAGAGTTGAACAAAGAATTCTCAACTGAGGAAACTCGAATGGTTGAGAAGCATCTAAAGAAGTGTTCATCATCCCTAGTCATCAGGGAAATTCAAATGAAAACAACACTGAAATTCCACCTCACACCAATCAGATTGGCTAAGATCCAAAACACAGGTGACAGCAGATGTTGGCGAGGATGTGGAGAAAGAGGAACACTCCTCCATTGTTGGTGGGATTGCAAGTTGGTACAACTACTATGGAAAGCAGTCTGGCGATACCTCAGAAAATTGAACATAGTGTTACCTGAGGACCCAACTATACCCCTCCTGGGTATATACCCAGAAGATATTTCAACATGCAGCAGGGCCACATGCTCCACTATGTTCATAGCAGCCTTATTTATAATAGCCAGAAGCTGGAAAGAACCCAGATGTCCTTCAACAGAAGAATGGATACAGAAAATGTGGTACATTTACACAATGGAGTACTACTCAGCTATTAAAAATAATGAGCTCATGAAATTCTTAGACAAATGGATGGAGCTAGAAAATATCATCCTGAGTGAGATGACCCAATTACAAAAGAACACACATGGTATGCATTCACCGATAAGCGGATATTAGCCCAAAAGCACACAATACCTAAGACGCAACGCATAAACCTCATGAAACTCAAGAAGAAGGGGGAAGACCAAAGTGAGGATGCTTTTGTCCTTTTTAGAATGAATATCAAAAGATTCAACCAGAGCTCCCAGGATCTAAACTTCCAGCCTAAGAACAGACAGGGGCAAGTTGTCCTCTGAGAGGCTCTAACCAGCAGCTGACTCAGACAGATACGGACATCCAGAGCCAAACAGTGGATGGAGCTTGAGGACTCTTATAGAAGAATAGGTGGAAGGATTGTGGGCCCTAAGGAGATAAGAACTGCACAGGAAGATCAACAGAGTAAACCAACTTGAACCCTTGGAGCTCTCAGAGACTGAATCACCAACCATGGAGCATACCTAGTCTACACAGATCTAGCTCCATGGGCTGGACCTAGGTCTCCCTGCACATATGTTGCAAATGTGCAGCTTGGTTTTCATGTAGGTCTCAAACACCTGGAGTGGGGGCTATCCCAAAACATGCAGCCTGTATATGGGGTATGGTCTTCTAGCTGGGTGCCTCAACTGGCCTCAATGGGAGAGGAAGCACCTAGCCTCTCAGAGACTTAAAGTGGCAGGGTGGGGGATACAGGAGGAGGGGGTACTCAGAAAACAAGAGATGGGGAAGGATTGTGGGAGGGGGTGACTGGGACGGGTTATAAAGTGAATAAGCAAAAAAAATAAAAAAGAAAAGAAAAAAATTCTAATCTATTTACTGATTCTTCTCTTCACTCCTTCCTTGATTAAACTTGTTATTTGTTGACCTGGCAAGACCTAGTAGGAGCCTGCTTGATATCCAGAAACTAGATGTTAGCAATAATATTAAAGTGAAGGCTGTTCATGAGTTCAAGAAAAATGTATGTTGCAGTCACTCACTCAAGGTGGAAATGAAAATAACCTAGAGCCACGGGCAGAGATGACTAAATTTGCAGCTGTTCCCTGAGTCTTAGTCTAAATTCTATATAATAAAAATAGGACGTTTTTATTACAAAACTAAGGATGGAATAACATACAGATATTTCCCAGAAAGTCAGAATGGGTTCCTTGGGTTCAGGGATGATGGTAGCAGCCCCCTAGGAATTTTCCATGCAGATTAAGCGAGGATGTTTTTGTAGACAGAAAGATGAGGTCCAAAAATGTGAAAGACTGTGGGATTAGCAGTATAACCTCATGTTTGCCCCTTTATGAAACCATACTGTCTCACACAAGTCAGAAAGATCCTGACGTTGTAACCATAGTTCTGCTGCCTCCGACTTCTCTGGAGACTTGGTTGTAGGGAGATACAAAAAAAAAAATATGCTTGCTATAAAAGTTTTATGTTTGAGATTTTATAGTTCCCCTTTTGCTGTTCTAAATCTGTACTACTCTAACACAAGAGAATGTTGGTACAGGAAAATAGAGAAGCATTTACCCACCCACATAATGAACTTTGTAACCCAACATCCTTGTATGATTTCAATAAAAGACTGGGGCCGAGTCAAGCCTATATGAGCATTTCTGACTCCCAAGTTCAGAGTTCACAGTAAGGTCAACCTGTCAGTATTGAATTTCAATTGTGTGTTTCCTTATTCGCCTACCAACTATCCCTAGTCCTTGATGACCACCAACTTCTGTCCAGGCTGGACTCCAGCATTTTATAATATTTGCCTACTGAATCTTTGAAGATTATTTTGTTATTTTTTTATAGTTACAGTACTTATATGTTGGTATGTGGCCAATGTTAAATTGGTGTCTCTAATGTGAGTGGTATGTATATATTTTATTTCAATATCATGTTTGTACACAGTTTCCTTAGCACCATTTACTGAAGAGAATGCCCTTTCTTCAATAACTGTTCTCACTATGATAGCATATAGATGCTTAAGGAAAGTACACTTAAGTTTGAGGCTAATCTAGACTGTAGAAAGATCCTGGCTAATAAAACAAGGAAGAAAAAACAATCAGTTCATTTAAAATATAAATGATATAGCTGTCTCCTTAGAAGTCTGCAAGAGTCTGACATACTCAGAGGCAGATGCTCACAGCTAACCATTAAACTGAGCATGGGGTTCCCAATGGAGAAGTTAGAGTGAAGGCTGAAGGAGTTGAGAGGATTCATGACACCATGAGGAAAGCAACAATACCAACCAACCAGAGCCCCCAGGGTCTAAACCCATAGGGAGGGACCCATGGCTCCAGCTATATATGCAAGGGAGCTATATATAAGTGGGAGAAGAGATCCTTGGTCCCATGAAGGCTGGACATCAGGGGGGGGCGGATATTCGAGGGTGGGGAGGTGAGGTACGGGGGAGGGTGGGTGGGGGTACACCATCATAGAGGCAAGAGGAGGAGGGAAGGGATAGGGAGTTCCTGGGAGGGAGGGGGGAAATGGGGTAAGGAGAGAACATCTGAAATGTAAATAAAATTTCCAATAAAAAATATATATAAATGATAAGTTCTGAATTCACTACCATGTATTATTTGTATATCTATCAGTTTTCAATGCACAGCAGATTTTCTTTTGTACTTCAACTTTATATAAAGCTTGATATCAGGTATTTCAATGTTCTCTGTTTTATCCTTTTTGATTATAATGGCTTTGACTATTAAAATTTCTTTGTAGTTCCACATGAATTTTAAATTTCTTTTTTATATACCTATATTATCACTAGTGTTCTGACAGAGGTTCTCTTGAATATTTCTAAGATTTAGAATCTGTGAAGAGATTAATAACATTAGTTCTTGAAATTCATAAACATGGAACAAGTATTTCAATTTTATATATCCCTTCTGATTTCTTTTTATGTATATTTTACAGTTTTCTATTTAAAAACTTATATTTTCTAAGTTAAATGTATTCTAAACTTTTTAACTATTTCAAATAAGAATACTTTTCAGATATTTTAATATTGATATATAAAGTATCAATATTTATCATATTTATTTTGTATCCTCAGTTGTTACTGAATTCTTTATCGATAATAACATTTTTCCTGGATGTTTTATCTTTTGCTCCTTATAAAATGAGGTCAGTCACTAATAACGACATTTTTCTTCTCAATTTAAGACTCCAATACTTCTTTCCATTTAGTAATTACCATGGACAAAACCTCTAATATAATATTGAATAAGAATTATGAGAATAGATATCTTTGTCTTGTAGATTTTGTAAACAGTAACTTCAGTTTTTTTCCTTCTGCTTAATATTGAATTTGCTAAGATTTTATTGCATATTCCCTTTCATAAGTTTAGCTTATCAGTTAAAATTTTATTTGTTGTTAAGAATGATTTTGAAAAATGATTTTCTTGTGTGCATTGAAATTATCATATTTTTGGACCTTAATACTTTTGAGGTAATATTTTCTCTCTACCTACATTTCCATATTTAGGCAACCTCTTATCCTGGAAGAGTTCCGTTATAGTTTAAGCATTCTGTAGAAATTGTTTTATTATGATTGTCTATTCAGTTTGCTATTATTTTCAAAACTTACTAATCTCTATTAAACAGAGGTCTGTTGTTATTCTCTATTATCATTTTAAATCCTTTATCCATCCCTAATTTTATTCATCTGAATTCTACCTTCTCTAATTTTTGATCTAGCAAAATATTAGTCAGTTTATGAACAATATAACTTCTCTTCTTTAAAGGCCTCTATATCTTTTACTGTATTTTCTGTATTTCTTTAAGGAATTTATTTATTTATTTCCTCTTTAAAGGCCTCTATCATCCTTATAAAATGAGATTCAAGGTAATAGACTTATTCTTTAGGTGTGTTAGTATATCCAGGGCTTGTTGTAGTAGGATAGATGGTTTCTGATGATGCCATATTTCACTACCTTTTGTTGATTGTGTTCTTGCTTTTACCTTTAGCCACTTGTTTGTGGTGTCGACAGGCCTGGTAGTCCCTAGGAGTAGCATGCCTCTGGGACTCTTGGATTATGTACATAACAGCTTTATTCATAATAATCACAAACTGGAAACAACCCAGATGTCCCTCAACTGAAGAATGGATACATAAAAGGTGGGTCATTTACACACATACTATTCTGCTGTTAAAAAGAAGGACATCATTAAATATGTAGGCAAATGAATGGAACTACAATATATCATCCTGAGTAAGGTAATCCAAACCCAAAAGGACTTTTATGATATGTACTTACTTTTAAGTGTATATTAGTCATAAATTACAAGAAACCTCTGCTATAATCCACAGGTCCAAAGAAGCTAAACAAGAAGGAAGGTCCTAGTAAAGATGCTTGAACGTGACTCAGAAAATTGAATAAATTATCATAGGTAGCAGATGGAGGGAGGGAACTGGTTAGGAAATGGGATGGGGAGGGGAAATGGAGTGTCAGGATCAGGTTTTGGGAAAGACAAGAAAAAGGACAAGAGGACAAGAATGAATAGAAATCTGCAGCTTGCAGGGGTGGTGTTGGAGGGAAATCTCCAGGAAGTGCCAGGCACCCACCACTGGGAAACCAAGAGGGGGTTAGATAATGGGGATGATCAGAGAAATTCCCAGTAGTTAATAGTCATGACCCTAGCTGAGATGCACATCAGTGGAGATATGGAAACTGAAAAGGCTATCTCCTGTAGCCATGCCGGATTCCCAGTGGAGAGATAAGGACACCAACTCACCCACGAAACTTTTGACCCAAAATTTTTCCTGCCTATAAGAAACACAGGAACAAAGAAGGAGTGAAAACTGGAGGAATGGTCAACCAATAACTGGCACAACTTGAGACCCATCCCAGGGGCAGGTACAATCCATGACAATGTTAATGATACTCTGTTATGCTTTCAGACAGGAGCCTAGCTAGCATAACTCTCCTCTGAGAGACTCCACCAAGCAGCTGACTGAAATAGATACAGAGACCCACACCCTACCATTGGTCAGAGCTCCAAGACTCTTCTTGTACAGTTTGGGGAATTGAAATCCCAGAGAGGATAGGAACTCCAAAGGAAAACCAACAGAATAAACTAACGTGGATCTTTGGTTTCTCTGAGACACCGAGCCACTAACCAAAGAGAAGACACAGTCTGGACTGAGGCCCCCAGCACCTAAGTATCAGATGTCCAGTTCAGTATTCATATGAGTCCCCTAACAGTTGAAGCAGGGCTGTCAATAAACTTTTGCCCATCTGTGGAATCTGTTCGCCTATCTGGGCTGCTTTATCTGGCTTCAGTGGAAGAGGAAGCACCTAGCCTTGCAGAGACTTGATGTGTCAGGATAGGGAGATACCTGGGGGTTCCCCAACCTCTCAGAAGAAAATGTATAGTGATGTAGAGGAAGGGGTTGTGTGTGGGGGGGACCAAATGTAAGTTATCATTTTTATTATTTCATGAAAATATGAGTGACTTTATGGTATAATTGTATCAGTAAATGCTTCTTCATTTTCACTTATTTTTTAAAGGGATTGGTGTGCATAACGTTGGTTGATGATTGGTATTTTTAAAAATAAAAACAAAACAAAACAAAACAAAAACTTAATTCTTCATCTTGTTCTTTATTAAATATCCAGTATTTCCTGCATAGATCAATCATGTAGTTTAGATGAATACAGAAAGTTATTGTAACCACCACCCAGTCTGTCTAGCTCTTTAGTAATGGCCATTTCAGCTCCTTAGTAATGGCCGGCCTGTTCTGCTACTTTGTAACAGCTGTTCTGCTGCTCCTGTCTGTGGGTCAGGGTCTAGAAGAGAGAGAGTGGGGACAGAGGCGTGAGAGATGCAAAGGATGGAGACAAGACAAAGGGTCTAATCAAGTCTCTAGTCTCTTTCTCTTTTATTGAAAGGAAATCCTGGGTATTTATACCCTTTACCACATGACTTGCCCACGGGGGCAAGCTCAACTGAAGGCACTAGTCATGCGCCTAGCAGCGTGGAGACCACAACAAAACAAGATGTTTATCAGAGTGTGCTCAGCTGTTTCGGGCTATTGAAAACAAATCTCTTGTCAGGGTATATGGCTCGAGATGGCTGTAAAGATGATAGCTGCTTTTGGCTAAGAGTTGTCTCCCAACAAGTTATGACAACTTCCATTAAGAATTTATAGGAAGCCCATGATACCTAAACAAAATATTTTTACACTGTTGGAGACATTGTAGAAATCTCTTTAAAGCACTCCTCAGTCCCAAGTCAACTTGTGCTGTATGGGAAGGCATGGTTCAAAAAAATGGGAAGTGTAGACAGACAAAAGTGAAGGGCAAACACGTGAAAAGTGTCCATGAATATAAATATGACCCCACAGACAATGGGAAATTGAGCATTGAGTACTGGTTTGGTTTGCTCTGCCTTGCTATTCTTCACTAATGACACACATGTATTGATTCACCTTACATAGCATTGTTGATTTCCACTAGTGGTGACACAAGTGACAAACTTGCCAAAGAGGTGGCTTGCCACTTCTGAGACCTCATCTTAGGCTGGTTGGCTAGCCTTATGGTTCCTTCAGCATTGAACTACAGCTGCTGCTTCATGCCTGGTCTCTGCCTCTAAAAAGGACTGGGTTGAAGCTGCTGGTCCGTCCTTGTATGGGATCTCCCTGTCTGGAGGACTGGTATGCATCTGCTGAGTCATATTTGGTGCTTGCTACTGGAGTGAACTGCTGACAAGGAAGATCAAGCTCTCTCTCAAAGGACTGTTGCTGAATAGATCCACTTCTCCCATATCCTAATATCTTTGCTTTTCTACTACCTCTGCTGGGTCTAGAGAAGTTGAACCCTTATTAAAAGTAGGTTGTATAAAATTTATGCCTACATTTACATCTTATTAGGTCCTTGTTCAAAGTGGTCCCATAGATGTCAACCAATATTAAAGGCCTTATTACTTAATATTCCATTAACTTATGTTCTCAAATTTAAACTGATGACCAACTAGAAACTTTATTCCTACTGACTAGCATTCATAGATTGGAAGGTACAATACACACTATCAGAGGAGAAAAGTAATCATCACTATCACACAGCTACCAAACATGAGACAGATAACAGTGAGCCTCCTGCAAGATATACCAATTGATGCAATATTTGCACCTATGTTGTAGTAATAACCAACCACCTTTTCATTGAATTTAAGGCTCACTTTAAGAGAAGGAGCCCAAGCTGACACTGAAGCCAAGAAACTGGGACTATATAAGTTTATAGTCCTTAGGAGGAAACCTACTATTCTTATTTTACTAAATAAATGTGGTAACAAAATGGATTCTAATTTTGTATTGATGTCCTCAGAGATAATTGCATCACTCAACCTTAACTAGAGAAGCATGTTCTTTCATACCCTAAATGAGATGTCTTTATCAAATACCTCAAATCAAAGCTATGAATCTAAAGGAAGGGGAAGGAAAGATTATAAGTCAGATTGTGGCCACTCTAAGAATGTTTTCATGAATAGGCTGCAAAGAAACCAAA